>ML781436.1:398443-409896 GCA_009831015.1 Picea engelmannii | reverse complement strand
CGAAGAGTATTCTTAATATTATTGTTATTTTATTATTAGGATTAATCCCCATTGTGGATTAATCATGTCGGTAATTGTATAAGGACCAAATCCCCTTTTGCGGATTGGTCATCGGACAATTGTAATAGGCAGAATAAGAAGTCGGCCCCAACAATTATTATTGACACCCAGAATTAATTAAAGGTGGGTTTACCCACCCAGAGTGAGAGGTCGGCGCTGCCAGTGAAACCCTTTCACACGTGCTAGTCTTGTATATATAGGAGGCTAGCGCCTCACTTTAACACACAACTCATTTGCTCATTCTCTTATGAGGCAAGCTGCAATTACCATTTGGAGAGAGGAGAAGAAGAGTGGCGCATATCTTGGGGAGGACTATCTGTATTGGTTTGAGTTATCTCTTGAACATTGTATTAGCAATTTATGATAAGGAAGTTTTTGTTGGGTTTTCTTCCCCTAGAGGGTTTCCTAGGATAAATGTTATGTCTCTTTTGAATGTGTATTTCTCAGTGATCTTGTTCTTATGATGCTCTTATCTATTGAAATGCAAAGAACTATAATAATGGCATAAACATTAACAACTTGATGGATCAAGCAACTTCAAGTTCCTGGAAAACAAGAATTCAAAGGAAGACTTATTGTGGGTGATACAAAAAGGTGGCATTGTGAATACCTCCTTCACGAAGATGTTAGAGGACAGAGATCAACCATGTGCCATTGGAAAAATCATATCAACACCCTTAGGTATGCACTTGTATATATATTGTTTGTATCATTATGACGAGGGTAATTGCAGGACGAAGGAAACTTTTGCTTAAGTCATGGATCCAAAAGGATATCAGTGCATTCAAAGGAACAACAAAATGGAAGTGAAGACTCCAGGTTTGATTGTTATAATTGTCATTCCTCTAACCTATATTTATAAAGTTTGCTACATTACAAGTAAGTGTTGTAGCTGTGAAAACAATCCTTAAATTTATATGATTCTAGAGATGCACTCATTATTCCCTTTTAAGGATATATTCTTGTTTTTTTCCCTCTTATTTTCTTGTTCCAGATAGGTTAAGATCAAAGGAAGATGTTTATCCTTCAAAGGGAGCCACTTGACTCAGAGGGAGTCGAAACTATTTGAGAAAGAGGAATAATAGAACCATCATTGGGGAAACCAATGCAATAATACATTATCAAAATCTATCTATGATTCTATGGGCAAAATAATGCATGACATAGTATATGTTCAGAACAAGAGTCTTCACTAGAATTTGAAAAACATAAATCCTGAAGAATTATTCACTGGAATGAAGCTTGAGATTGAACACTTCAGGCTATTTGGGTGCCGAGTGTATTTTCATGTACCCAAAGAGAAGAAGTCCAAGATAGATCCTTTAGAAAGAAAGGATACAATGAATCTTCAAAGACATTCCAGATTGACATCCCTGGTCAGAGATAGATTGATACAAGCAGAGACGTTGTCCTTGAAGAAGAGTTAGTCTTTCAAAGATCGAGAGAATCTTAGATGGAGATTGACAGTAAGAATCTGCTTTCTCCCCCTTCAACAGTTCATAGGGAGACATAAATTATTTCAAGTTGATCCAATTGCTCCAGTTGATATGTTCAGAGATAATGTAGTAGGTCATAAAATTCCTACCTAGACTCACTCTACAAGAGGCAGAGAAACATACAAACCTCTCAAGGCACATCTCGAGAAAGCAAAAGAGATTTTTGAGCTATCCTTCAGTCATGAGCCACTTCATTGATGTTGAGCCTCCTTGTCTTAGAGAAGCAACAAGAGAACAGGTATGGAAATATTCCATAACAGAAGAATACTAGTATATATTAAAGAATGATGTATAAGATATTATCCAGGGACCAAAAGGGAAGCCTATGGTAACTTCCGAGTGGATCTATAAGATCAAGCATGTAATTGATGGAAGTGTCGAGAAATACAAAACAAGATCTATAGCTAGAGATTTTTCACAAAAAGAGGAAGTTGTCTATGATGATACATTCAATCCAGTAAACCTGATACACTTCCATCTGTACTACCATCCATGAGTTGGAAAATATATCAGATAGATAGATTCTTGATGAGTTTGGATTTCAGCAAGAGTCTTGTTGATCCAAACCTATATTATTATAGTGTTGGTGACGAGAGCCTAATTTTGATAACTTATTCAGAAAGACTTGTTGTTGGATACAAGTAATCCTTGACTTCTGAATTCGAGATGAAGAATCTGAGTATGATGCACTACTTCTTGGGACAAGAAGTATGACAAAGGAATGATGAGATTTTCTTGAGTCAAGGAAAATATACAGTGAAAATATTAAAGAAGTTCAGTATGAAAGAATGCAAAATCCACCGTGATGGATTTAAAGAAAAATATTGATGATGATTTAGACGAGACTGATCCACAACTGATTGGAACACTGATGTATTTGGTTAACACCAGACTTGATTCATTCCATACAGTGAATGTGCTTAGTCATTTCATGGGTCAACTGAGACAGATTCACTAGACAACAACAAAACATGTATTGAGATATATACGAGGCACAATTGGATATGGCTTGAGATATTCCTCCAGTGTGAACTTGAGTTTGCAGGACACACTGATTCAGATTGAGCATAAAGTACAGTGGACTGGAAGAGCACATCTGGTTGTTTTTCTACCATGAAGTTTACCATGGTTTCCTTATGCAATAAGAAACAAAAATCTATGGTCTTGAGTACCACAGAGGCATAGTATATAACATATAGTGTGTGAAGCAATGTGTCTTCACAAGATTCTAATAGATTTACTTGACCATGAGATGGATCCTATGATGATAATCAAGAGCCATGTGTAAAGCTCCTTGAGAACACAATGTTTCCTGATGGATTGAAAAACGATAAGATGAAATATCCTTATATCAGAAATATGATGCAGAGGAAAATCGTACACATACAGTACCTTCCTATACATGAGCAGATTGCAGACATATTCACCAAACTAACTTGGTGAAGAATGCAACCCTAGTTGAGAGGGAGTGTTGATGACTCTAGCCAAGACAAAGTTAAAAGTACATCTGTGTGAGACTTGGCATGATGAAGAATGCCTCCCTAGCTGAGAGGGAGTGTTGATTATTGCAACTATGTGAGACACTCTCCAGCTTACAAACCTGAGATATGTTGATCATTACAACATATATTCTCTAGATTACAAACCTGAGAGAAATCCCATGGGAGGGGTGTGTGGTTCCTATTTGAGACAGAGTGGGAACGTAGAGATGGCCTCCTCCTTACAGGGAATTGAGAATAACTTCAGATGAATCTCCTGTGTAACGCAGTGAGAAAGGAGATATGTTGAGTTAGACATCCCTGTGGCTGAGCACAAGGTGAACATGTGAAATCCGAAAGTGGTGGGTGCATCGTCATGAGAACATAAATGAATATGATGTATTAGCCTCCTCTAAGTAGAAGAGTTGACGAGAAACTCCAAACTGACTCTCATGTGTAATGCAGTGGGAAATAAGATCTATTGAGTGGACGTTCCTGTGGACGAGCACATGTGAACGTGATCCTAGTGGCTGAGCACTAGTGAAGAAGTGGTTCTTTTGTGTAATGCAGTGATCTAGAGATGTGGACATCCCTATGGATGTGCCCCTAGTGGATGATCACTAGTGGGTGTATAAGATCCCTTGTTATATTGTTCAAGAGTCAGACCTTCTTGTAACCCTAATTGTAATGTAAATGGTACAGGTCGGCCCCACCTTAATGTGACTGGTAATTAATGTAAAATATAATTAATCTAGTTAATATTAATTATATTAGAATCTAGTGAGGTCAACCCTGTTGTGCCAATAGACACTTCTGTTGACAGGTTCAATCTAGTATAAGTAAAGGTAAATTCCTCATTGAGGAATCATATCTTTCACATGAGTTTGAAAATTTTAGCAAGTACATCTTCTTGGGAAAAGTGCACACCTCTTTGGGGTTTTAGTCTTCTAGGGTTTGAGCACCCTCTTGTGTGATAGGTCTTCTTGGTGATGGAGGTATTTCTCTTGAAGAATATAGCAATGGATTTGGTTGGGTTTTCTTCCCTTGTTGAGAAGGGTTTCCCAGGATACTTCGTGTGTTCTTGTGCATGGTGTTTCTTCTTGTGATCTTGGTTTCTGCAACATTATTGTTTATGGTTAAGAAAAATGCAAAAATGGAATGAACTACATGCTTAACCTAGCTTATTGAAAAATCAATAGCTCAAGGAGTAAGTGAAGGGACATTTTATTTCCTCTCATACACCATCATTCGATTATTCATATCTTGTACAAGCTGTAAGAGGGAATACATGTCCGTTTGTTTAATTGAATCTCCTTTGGGAAGACATGTTCTCTCAAGTTGTTCCTCATACTCTAGACAAGTATGAAGGGCAGAACCAAGATTGTCGATGGATTTTTCTTCAAGCCTATGATGGTAAGGGGAAGGTAGAGAATTATAGTAATGGATAAAAATGGCTTGGTTCTGGGATTGAATAAGTTTGGGAATTTGGTTATATAACTTGGTGAAACGTAGTTTGAAATACTTGATAGTCTCACCGTTTTTATACGCAATGTTATTGTATTCCTGTAAGTAAACTGACTCTTCCCAAGTGGAAAGAATCTTGGGAGGAAGATCAAAGAAATCTGTCGTTTCTTTCCCTTCAAGGGAATTAACAAATAAGCGCATACAAGTATCATTGTCATTAGCTCCTATATTGTGACAAACATTAGAGAATGCTACCAAGTGTTCATTTGTGGTGACTGTGTTATTTCATGAAAACCTAGGGAGATGCTCTTTGAATTTAGGAAGTGGATGAGTAACATGTGCTAGGTTTAGAGGAGAGGATACATGCCATGGGATAGTAGTAGCATCCTCTTTGAAGTGAAAGAGCCCATACTTCTTGATGACCTTGGCAGGGTTTGTAGTTGATTGGAATAGAATTTGATGGCTATACAAGCTTCCAATCACTTATGAGGCAGAGGATTGAGAATTTGAGACACCTCCAGTGCCACCAGAGCCACCGCTAGATGCCATTTTTTGAATGATGGGTAAGGGAGAGAAATATGAACTAGCTGAATCAGACACAACTCTCCTTAGAGGGCCTTGTTGGGATGACAAAATAGCGTTCCTTCTTCCTATTTCAATAGTATGAGTGATTTCAAGATATAATCCTCTTCTTCTCCTAGAGATACGAGGATTTGAGGACATGAAAGGAAAAGATCACAACTTTAGGGAAGATAGAGCTTATAACTGATTCCTAGGATGCCTTTGTTTGGCCTCCCAATGTTCTCAGACACTTATATCTTGTTTAATTAATGTCCATAAGTGTTCAAGCTAAACCCGGGTATTAGTAGTCTCTAAGATGGTATTGAATAGGGTTAAATCAATGCTGGTTTGGTCTTTAAGACCAGACTCAATATTGGGCTGCCTTGTAACTGATACTATCACGAGGGAAAGAAAAAAATCAAAGAATCAAAAGCAGAAACAAAAAAAACAAAAAAATATTCAATGCTAATGTGAATTCAATCAACTAGAGAGATATGGAAGATATCCCTAGTATCGTTTCCAAATAAATGTTGAGAAAAATGTATGAATTACCTTACTCAATCATTTTCGAATCTTGTCTGGCTAGGACAAGATAGTCGGGAATATCACCCTATGCTTTATAGCCTCAAAAATAATTTCCCAATCCGCAAGTATTAGTTACAAGGGCTTAGGTTGATTTATTAATGAAAAGAATGTTGCAAAAATAAAATAAAATAAAATTTTATTTTCTAAAATGTATACACATTACAGAAAATAAATATGGAGATCGAAAGCAAAAGTGACCAAGTCATAAATACACACAAACGAGACAGAATAACAATATGATTTTTTTCATTCCAAGATATCAAAAGTGTTTTTATCTTTACAAAACCCTATGGGGGGCATGGAACAAATTCTAATTTAGAGATATTCGATGAACGCCATACAAAAGGACTCTGACAAGAAGTAAAAACTGAAATTTATAATCTAGATTAGCTTGCCATAGACTGCTGCCAATTTGATTGTGCAAAATATCCTTTATCAGCTATGAAACTCAATCCATAAACATACATGTATACATAGACTATCAAGGATGGATCAACACCTCTAAAACAAACATCTGAATGATATGGTTCAGCTTTGAACCTTGTTGTCTACAATAGGACCCTTAGTCTTGCCTTCTCATTCTATTCTCCCCTTGTTTCTTCTTCTCATTTAGGTTTTTTGCCTTCCAAATAAGTTGAAGTAGTTCAACTACTTTCTTTAGTTAAGTTAGTTGAACTTAACTAATTTAGTTTAGGAGAAATAATAATAATAATAATAGTTAAGGGTCTTTATTTCATAATAACTAGGTAGGTGGGACCCCTTGTGACTCCCTTCTTTTATTCTTTTCAAATTATAAAATAAAACACAATTGGATAATCATTTAAACACATGCCACCTTGTAACTGTTGAAATATTCTAACTGCAAAGAGTATTATACTTATTATTATTATTATTATTTGAGTCATTTATTTATAGATCAAATCCCCTTTTGTGGATTGATCATGTTGGGCATTGTAATTGACCAAATCCCCTTTTGCGGATTGGTCAAACCCTAAATATATTATGCAAATTGAGAAGTCGGCCCCCAGGCTAATTAAAGAGGTTTTAACCACTAAGAAGAGACACCTTTTCAACACCTACCAGTTTGTATAAATAAAGGAAGCCAATGCCTCATTTGTTCATTCACTCAGCTCACTCATCTAGTGTGCAAGTTTGAAGGAAGCTGCAGTTGCCAGTTGTCGGAAGGAGGAGAGAGAGGCACATTGCTTAGTAGAGGATATTCTCTAGTGTTTGGTTTATTTTCTTGGCATTGCATTGGCTATCTATATTAAGGAAGTTTTTGCTAGGTTTTCTTCCCCATGAGGGTTTCCTAGGATAAATGTTGTGTATCTCGTGATTGTGTTTCTTTCAGTGATCCTATTTATGCTATGGTTATCTAGTAAATTGAAAAGAAACCTAATAATAGCTCAAAACTTGACATGGAATCAAAGCTAAACTAAAGAGAGCATATTTCACTGGATAAAGAAAAACATCATTGTTGTCGTACAAGAAAATTAGGGCTTTTTGTTGGAGAGGAAGTTTTGCCTAAAAACCATCTAGAAAAGTGCACCCTAGCCTAGTGAAGCTTTTGGCATCTTGAGAACACCTTTTCAGTGGATAGAACTCCCGGAAAGTGAAACCCTAGTTTTCACTGGTACCAGAAAACCAAAAAACCAAAAAACCAAAAGTACCAGAAAACTAGAAAACCAAGAAACCAGAACCAGTACCAAAAGTACTAGTCCAGATTTCCGCAAGCTCAGTTTCAAGTGGTAAAATTTGGATTTTCAAAAATCTGATTGCACCAGCTTACTCGCCTCAGCTCAATGCATCTAGCCCCTGGATCAAAATTTCAAAATTTGAAGTTTGAAAATTAGGGTTTCATCATAAAACCCTAAGTTGCAGTTACAGTTTCAGAATTAGTTACAGTATCAATTGTAGTTGCGGTATCATTTGAAGTATCAGTTGCAGTACTAGTTGCAGTCACCCTTGAAGTTTTTAAGAGTTAGTAACTATTACCATTGCTGCTAGATGGTTTCACTACCTGCAAATGATATCAAAGGTATGTACTCACATATGTTTAAACTGTTAAGCTTTAAAGGGTATTTGGAGGAGAAGGGATCTCTTGCCATAGATCCAGAAGGATCTCAAGATACAACACATTTAGAGTTATAATGCAACCTAGGTTTGATTATTCTGATATGCATCCATTTGTTATGACATTATTTTGATCCAGGTTGCATCTTGAAGCTATGCCCATCATACTAACCTTTGGTCAAAATTAAATTCAAGGTATTATATGGATTAAAGTTCATATCATAGAGTTTATTCTCTAACCCAACTTTATGTCAGGATATCATATTGTCTTAGTACAAAAGACATGTTGAAGAAAGAACTTTTCATCTTGAGTGAAGGAGACTTGGAAGAAAAGAAACACACTCATTCTTGAGGAAAAGACTCCAGGTTCCAGGTTTGATTAATTAAGTTGATAGGATTCAAAGTTACACATGACAAAGTTGATAACTACCCCTTTACAAGTAAACACTATAGTTGAGGTAGCATTACTTGAAAAGTATTATACTTGGTAGCATGTGAGCATATTGAGATAAATTCTTAATGTAATCATTTACCAGATACAACTAACATCTCCTCCAAGAGAAACTTCTTGTGTTGATTCCAGGTTACCATGGATGAATGTTTGATCACAACATTAGAAGAGCGTTGATCTCATTTCGTATTGTATTTCTTACTTTTGATCTTTGTTTGAGACATGTCACAAGTGATAGCTCTAAAGGAGCTACTGTGACAAATATTCATGCTAATTTTTTTTTACTATCATCAAAAGAGTATTATTATTGCTTGTTGTTTTGTTGACCATGTTTCAAGTCACAGGTGATAACCCTAAGGAATCTTTAGTGAAGGTTGAAGAAGGCAACAAATTAGATGAGACATGAAGCTGACTATGTACCATATACATTCATGTACCAAAGAAGATGAATACGAAACTATCTTTTGAGATACAGAGTATCTCATATGGAGATTTATTGTAAGGAGCAGAAGGCTCCAAAGATGACCAAACATTAGAACAAGAACTCACAACAGAATTGTTCAAAGGTTAATGAATCCACCTTGATGGGAAGCATAATACACTTGAAGTTTGAATTGACTTTTCATATTTAGACTTGGTATTCAACACCAAGTATTCCCTGTAAGAGATGATGAAGTCCTTGTAGACTCAGAAGAAATCAAGGATAAGCCGGATCTCAAAAAGGATCAGATGAAGAGGCAACTCCCAGGATTGGGAGACAGATGCCATGAGAAGACTAGATCGTAACTTCAGAGACTCCTAGGAAATATGAAATCTCCTGGAATAACAGAGAAGGAAGCTAGTAAAAAATACTAGGATATGGATTCTTCCATGAGACTAGAAGAGAAGTTAGTATTGAATTCCAAGATTGATCTAAAAATATCAAGCATGTTGCAGATGTACAAAGCATGATGTGTGTCCAGAGGATTCTCCCAGCAAGAGGGAGAAGACTATGATGAGACACTTACTCCAGTAATTGAAGAAATGGTTCTAGTATTCATGTAGACAACCAAAACAACCATGATTCATATATAGTATGAGATGCAGGGGGAGAAATCCCCATATTTAAAATTGAGTGGTAGTTGGTGCATTACATTGATTGGGTCATGGAGACATGACTACGATAAAAGATAGAGTTACCTCCATGAAAGAAGAAGAGATACCTTCAGTATCAATTATTGAGCCACTCTTAGTCTCATATGAAGCTATTGTCGTGATAGAATAAGAGGAGTTACTCACATATTTCAGTAGCCACAGTGAGGATGAAGCAATCATCCTCAGCCTCAGAGCAGCTGCAGGTATAGATTCCCAATTCCATAAGGAACAATTGCAGAAAGAGGAGAGGACATACTCTCAGGCAGTGAGACAGATAGTGCTTTGCAGAGAGCACATAGAGTTAGCACATGATTGTGCATATTGAGTTGCAACTGAGAAAGTGTACCAGATTGGTACAATGTAATGAGAAAATTTGATTTGAATATTGAAGATAGAAAGACTCATGTATGCCCCTTAAAGGAAGCTTTGTATGTGTTTACATAAGCTCCTAGAGCTTGATATGGCAGAATTGACAGTTTCCTGAAGAGATTGGGCTTTACCAAGAGTAAAGTTGATTCTAACCTTCACCTCAAGGTTATGAATGATGAGCCAGTGATGTTGCTACTATATGTAGATGATATATTGTTGACAAGATGAAGAAAATCTCATCACAGATTGTAGAAGAAGCTCACTACAGAGTTTGATGAAAGACCTAATGCATTATCTCTTAGGTCTTGAAGTTTGGAAGAACCCATAGAAGATCTTCCTTAACCAAGGGAAGTATGTAGTTGAAATAATGAGGAGGTTTGACATGTTGAAATGTAAATCCATGTACACACCCATGGAAACGAATTTGAAGCTCCTAGTATTTACCTCGTCAAAATTGGTTGATGCTACAGTGTACAGACAAATTATTGGTTCTGTGATGTATTTGACAAATACCAGGCCACATATATGTTTTTCCTTGAGTCGGTATTTGGTAGAACCCAGACGTGTGTTGATATTATGGTAGCTACGAGAGGTATTTACCTCCACGTGTAAACCTAACGAGAATAGAATATTCTGGGAAGCAAGAAGAAACCCTAATGAGTTGTCTAACAACCCTAGAAGACAACTCGACTCAAGAAGATAATTTGTATTAGGTTATTAGCCTCCAAGAGAAGAATTCGGCCAGAAGAAATATTATATACTAAGTAAATAGACACCCAGAATGAGAAGTCGGCCCAGGCAATTAGCCAGAATTAGTATAAATACAGGAGGTCAATCTTCATTCTAGTAGGCATTCTCTGAACTACAAAGCTCACTTGTGCGCACTGCAGTTAGCCAGTTTGTACGCAAGTTTGGAGGAGAAGTTATCGTTGCAGCTGCTACAGCTAGCAGATTACATTTTGGCTTGGAATATCTCTTGGTTATGGTTTGGACTATCTGATCAACTCTTGTTTGGTGTGCTATCCTTGGAGAAAGGTGCACTACCCTTTGTTTGGCTATCTAGCCTAGAGTTTTCTTCTGGAGTGATTCTCTGTCAAGGTTAAGGTGCTCGGAGGGTGGCTTCGGCCTATGGTTGGGTGAAAATAGTGATATTGTCTATGGTAAAATGAGAACATCCATCATATTCTAACAGGTTATGGTCCCACACCTCCTTCATTCAGTCTAACCATTGGAAGGGAGCATAGCCATAAGGATATTAATCTTGTTGAAGAACTGTCGCTAGCGTTTCTAGCAGGAGCAGTCACCAAAGCACTGCCTCTAGGGTTACTAGCAAGTGCAGTTGTAGAAACCCTAACCCTCTTGTTGAGGAACCTTAAGTGAAGATATTGACCTAATTTCTGGATAGACTAGTGCACCCTAGCCTAGCGCATCTCCTAGTACTCTTAGCAAGCCAAGACGTCAAGTTTGATTTTTTGGTCAAATATAGGGTTGACCAGGTCAAAGCAGCCATGACTTACTCTATGAAGTTAGAAAACAAGTTAGATGGAGCTTCTAACCTCAGAGCGTGGAAGACAAGGATTGACCTCATCCATGCCAAGAATAAAGTGTTGGATATCGTGAAATGAAAGATCGTGGAACCAGAGTTTGAAGAAGGAAAAGAGAAGGAACCGCAGAATGTTGTAGTTATGGAGAAGTTCAAAGATGGTGATATCAATTCCATGAGTAGCATAGTGGAATCTATAAAATACCACTTGATACCCTACATATCCCATCTTGACTCAT
>ML781436.1:306664-373235 GCA_009831015.1 Picea engelmannii | reverse complement strand
AATCTCATGTTGGATACTGATGTCCCACTGAAGAGCGCCTAGAAATGCCTTTCCGGTGATGCTCCCTTGAATGCATGCAAACTTTGAGTTGTCCTTAGCCACATCGGCCAATCTCTTCTTGTAGTTTGGGAGTGTCATCAATTTATCATTGATTACCTTCAGACCAAGGAGACCTTTCTTCTGTAGAGCCTCAATCTTACTAAAGAATCTTTGTACTCCTAGTTCCATGGCCTAAACATTTTTTTCCAACTGAAGCATTAATCCTCTCTTGGTCAAAACTCTTTTGACCTCAAGGATGGTCTCTGTTCTGTCTTCAATTTTCAGCTCTTCCAGTTCTTCCCTGGTCTTAGAATTGAGGAACTTGATGATCTCGTTCGCATGTGTTGGCATGTCTCCCAATTCTACTCTGATCTTCTCGATGGCCTGTTTGCTTCTCTGTACCAATTCATTCTACTCAAACATAATCTGTATCATAGTCCATATCTCGTTCATGGACTTGGTGATGTATGTCCATACGCTTTCTTTAACCTCAGCCAAAGTCTTTCCTGCCACTGTCTTCTTCCAGAGCTGTTGTAACTCCTACTTGAGCTGATCGGTCACCTGCTTTTCCTTGGAGAGGTTGTTCTGGAAGGAATATTTGAGTTCCTGAAGGTTCTCAATCTCCTTTTTTAGCCTGTTGATCTCTGTTTCCTGCAGGTTCATCTTTTCCATGGACTTAGCCAGGTCGGTTGTCTTCTCCTAGGATGTCAATGGAGTCGCGGATGGGACTTCTGTCACTGATGTTGTGCTCACTCCTGAAATTGGAATATCACTCAATGGAATGACTTCCATTGGCTTCAGTTGCTCTTTCTCTTTTAATAGATTCTCCATCTCAGCTTCCATTTCTTTAAGCTGTGCATTATGCTCCATGAGCAGCTTGAGTATTTAATCTTTCTCTCCTTCTTTCTCTGCTATCTCCTTTGCCTGTGAATCCTCTGTGGGTGGGAGCTTCAGTTGTTTCCTCAAGGAGGCTATGTCAGCATTCTTCTTCTTTATCATTTCCTCAGCTGCTTTCACATTTGAAGGATTGTAACCAATCTTGAGGACCAGCTCCTCCAAAGTCTTGATTCCGTTGTCCTTGGCAAAGGACGATATCTTCTCTAGCTTCAATTGTGTTTGAACATTGTTCAGGGACACCTGCAGTTTGGACGCAGTGGTGGAAGCATGCGCCAACGTGTAAAAGACCATTTCCCCTGTCTGCTTGTGCAGATCCATCTGATCAACCGAATGCACGTCCTTCGTCTGGAATTCGAAGGTGGCCCTTTTATATTCAGTGATCACCTCGGGATCTGGTACCTGTGCCTGGAGGAATGCCATATGCATTATTCCCTTCTCGGTGTCGAATGCAGATAGAAACCTATGTTGTGCAGTCGACATCTGCTTCCAGAACTGGGCGCAAGTACTACTGGTCAGGGTCTACTTCCTTTTCTTGATCAGCTCATATTTCTCGAAGATACTCAGCTTCGGCCCCACCTTGCCTGGCTGGGTGGTCAATGGAGAATCTGTAGAATTTTTCAGCATTGCTGGGGTTATGACCTTATGGAGGCTCGAACCGAAGGGTGGAATACCAACTTTGGTCACTGTAGTAGACGGGGCTTCTTTTTCCCCGGTCGGGCCAGGAACTGCAGAAGTCTTAGGCCTCTTGGTATGCAGCTGGAATTCTTCGGATGATACCTCAGTGAAAGGCGGAGATAAATATTGCCTCAACCTTTTCTCTTTTGGGACCTGTGGCGTGGTCGTTTGTGACACAGTGGTCGGGGGTTCCTGTCGTTCTACTTCGACCAATGTTTTAGGCTCCCAAACTGTCTAATTTTCAAATCTTTCAACTTCGGGCCTAACTTCATGAACATATGGGATGTTCTTGGTTTTCACCCTCATATCGGAGATGATCCCACATGGATCATAATGTCATGGGAAGATCATAAAGAACTTCATTTCCTTCAGCAGCTTGTCTGCTTCTTCCCCAGCGCCACGATTGTTGCAGATGAAGGAGCCAATCTGCCCCTTGATTCTAAGCTGTTGCTTTTTCTTCAATGACACAAAATGGATATCGTCGGAATTTATTATCTGCCTTATATATTCCAAAGCAAAAATTCTGACAGGCAGATACTTGGGCAGCTTATACGGTGCCAACTCGCACCCATATACTCTGATATCGGTGTAATCTTGATACAAGTACCAATCCCCGGTCTTTGTGTTGTCCGAGAGATGCAGGATCCTCTGAACTTCATCGTTTATCTAAGGCTCGGGCCTGCCACCTAGCATACTTTCCACAGGGTGGTAGAAATGGTCGATGAACTCCTTGAAACTGAAATCAGTGGAGTTGTGCTTGAGCAAGGAGGTCCATGCTGTGACTGCCTGAGGTCTACCATCTCCATCCATCTTCTGCATGGAAAAGCCAAATTTATCCGCCTGGAAGAAGACGAACAAGTATGCTAGTATCGATGAGTATCTGAACATGCCTTCCATGCCAAAATTCATGAATTATTCGTGAATATTGTCTTCCAAGAATGTGCTGAAGTCAAACTGGGTGGTGGGCTTTTTATCGGTAGAGAAGATGGATAGAAAACCCATAATGGGTTCATCTACCCACTGATCAAAATAGTATCCTAACAAAGCACAAAGGGATGAGATGACCTGGTTTCCTTTAGTCGAGAACATGGAAGAAGGATAAGGAGGATTTGTGGAGGGAAATTGAGCGGATGGGGGAAGGAAACGCTCAAATATTTGAGCTCTTTGGGGGAAAGTCATTTTCTGGTATAATTCTGTAAGAATTTCCAGGTTGAAGGGTGACGCAGTGTCCGCTCGGGGGATTTGCATCATCTAGTCTATGGATTCGGGCATGATGAGGAAAAGAATATCTCTGGACGAGGAGACGACGGCTCTTTGCTCGGGAATGTAGTGAGCTTGACACTTGAGAGCGAACTCAGGAAAATGGTGGATCTGAGGGAAGAGGTAGAGGGGTAAATTGGACTCCCAGAGTCCAATTTCATCACTCTGGTCCAGGAAGACTTCCTTGAGCCATCACTGAAGGTCTGCAAAATCAAAATCGCACTTTGTATCTGCGATTAATCAGTATTTGTCGATCAGTGGGATCCTGTCAAGGTCGACAAGAGGCGGGAGAAACGAATTCTCCTCTCCTTCTGCTTGTTTGGACTTTGGCACCATTTCTGCAACATTACCTGCAAGACAAACAACGTTAGTGGGGGTGACTGATTGTGGATGAGTGCAACTGACTGTAACAGAGGAGTAAACAGTGTAAAAACTCTCTGGTGCGATAAGTGGTAAATGGTGAGAAAAGGGAGAATGAGGGGTAGTTTTGAGTAAACGGGTATCCGTTGGGCGCGGGAGAAGGTTAGCTGGATAACGGATAGGTTATCCAGTAATAAATGGCCAACGGATCATTTGGGATGTGAGATGGTAGGTGATGATGACTGAGGGAATACGGACAGGTGACGTGGCGGATATCGATTGGAGGTAAAGGTCATAGTGAGGGGGCTTGCCACGAACGAATGGGGGGGAAGAACTGACAACAGTTATGGGATGTGACTATTTTGGGAAAGGTGGATGGTGACATCCAGAGATGATGATGGTAGGTCAGATAGCAGGAGATGATGGGACTCTAGGCCATTATATTGTTGCCACATATAAAGAGAGCCCACCAGCAGAAAGATACCATTCCGGACCCCCCCCCCCTCAGTTAAAAGCAGATCAGTCAGGGGGGTCCAAAAAACATTTTGAGTCATTGATCTGAGCGCTTGTTTCCTGGCCATAGATCTTTGCACGCCTTTTATCACACATTTCAGACCCCTCCCCCTCCATTAAAGGCAGAACGAACGGGGGGGTCTGGAATCCAATGTTGACCGTAGATCTACGCGCTCGATCCTGGGCTGTCCAGATGCGCACGGGTCTTATCGGCGATTCCGGACCCCCCCCCCCCCTCTCCGTTAAAGGTAGAACGGTCGGGGGGGTCCGGAAAGATATGTCCACCGTAGATTTGGGCGCCACAATCAGGACCATTGATATGTGCAAGGAGCATAAGTGGGGAGCAGAAAACACATGCGCTGGGGAAAAACTTACGATAAATGCAATTTATGGGTTTTTCCAAGGTTTTTCAAGTAGACACCACCATGGGGCTTGACCAAACGATCTTTTAAGCATCTAAAACATGGTGCAATATTTACATCAGGCTGGTTTTATTAAAATGAAGCGATAAGGAAACTAACCTATATTCTACCCTAGATTCCTATGACAATTAACCCAGATTAGACTGTTGGGTTAAGAATTTACTCTACCCTGGGGCTATCTGACCAAGATTAGACAGTCTGGCCAGATTTATTCACTACTCTAACCTAGACACTTTGGCTAAGATTAAACTGTTTAGCCAAACTCATTCACTACCCTATCAACATCGATTTAAAAAGAACTTGGCCATGCTTGAAAGGTATGGACCAAGTTACTATTATTGCATGGGGCTTTTATTGGAATTCTTTTATGCCCTCTTTTTTTCTTTCTTTTCTTTTCTTTCTTTTTTCTTTTTTCTTTTCTTTTCTTTTGCAGAATTATTTGCAGAATGAAAAATCATTTGTCAACAAAAACACTAGAGACAGATAATATCCCACTCACCAGTTGATCTTATAACTTATAGGGTGATAACACCATCAACATGGAGTCCAAGTGTTGGTCGAGGGGTATCATTTGATGGTTGAGGAGCATGAGGAATAAGATCATAGAGTGCATCAGACTGTGAATAAACCATATCTAATTGTTGGGAATGACAAATATCCTACTCCTTGTTTATGACTTAGGACATGGCAACATCTTTAGCAATGGGAGTAAATGGGGATTTTGTAAACCAATTAGTCGAGAAGCAATTGGGAATTGGGGATTTAATGAGACTTCTTCACCGCCTCCACTCGTGAATGTGGTTTGAGATATGTGTGGAAGCGTTCTGACGTAATGAGGTCATAAGCTATGTCCCCATTTCATACTAGATGAGTAATTGGAAATAGTTCAAAAAGGCCATCACTAAAGTGTTAAAGTTGTTAAATGAGTCTGTAGGTAGTTCAATGAACCAATTTGAGGCATTGCCAATTAAGGTGCGAGGGAAAATATGTAAACGAATGTTGTCATCTAACAAAGAGTTGGAGACACACCACAAATAATAAGTTGTGATGTGTGTGGTGGGATATTCTCCCATCTTTCCATCGAATTTCAAAATGTCTGCATGAATTTTTACTAGGACGACCAACCAAGTGGGGTTGTGCACTATGGGATTGTTCGTGAGTCTAGATAAGTCAGGTAATTCTAGAGTGGCTAAAATTGAAACTAAGTGTTTGTGAATGGATTCTAGTCTAAAGGTAAATGTGTGTTGAGACCAAAAGGACCATATGGCCCTCCCATATACTAACTAGCGGTAGGAAAATAACCCCCTTGACAACGATTTCCTATAGGTATATAACTTGTTCCTTGGTAAGGGTTTCCCATTTTCATATAAGCACCCCCTTGTTGAGGATTATTTGGGGGATTGGTGCCCCCAATCAAAGGAAAATTTCTAGGGATGTTCCTTGCAAAGGGTATGTTATCGAGAGAATTACTTCTCCTGAACAATGGGGGGTCTCCTGTAACAGGGGATTTTCACCTCCTAGAAAGAAGGGATTCCAAGGGTGTTGCTTCCACTAACATTGGGATTACCCCAAGGGGAATTGCTTCCCCAAGGGAAAGGAGCTATTCCATGGGTATTGATGCCCCCAATGTTTGGAGTACCCTAAGGGACATTGCTTCCCCCAGGGAAAGGAGGTATTTTAGGGGTATTGTTGCCCCCAACGTTGGGAGTACCCCAAGGGACATTGCTGGCCCCCAAGAAGGGAGTACCCCAAGGAAAATTCCTACCCCCGGGGAAGGGATTTCAATCCAGTTGTTTAGAACTATTTTCACTATTTCAATTCCATCCAAATGGGAAACCAATAGTCGATGTATTTTGGCCAGTCGGTGGGTTACCAAAAGAGAAGATAAAGCCACTCCTATGATTAGCTGGAAAACTTTGTCCTAGGTTGGATTGTGAACTAGAGGTAGGGATTTGATAAGCACTAGGTTGGGCATTGGATGAAACTATATGGACTATGAGTTGGCTCCACAGAGAAAATAGTGTTTGAGGTGGTGTATGGAGTGGATTTACTACATCGGTGGCTGATAAGAAAGGTGGGGTTCCAACGCCACCCACTGATGACACATTTAGGTTTTCTACTCCGATAAGTGGTGATGTAAGAAGATTCCTAGCTCCACCAGTTGATGGGATAAGCAGATTTACTAGGATACTTCTTGGTGTGGTAGACACTCTGGTGGCAGAAATTGGAGCAGTAGAGGCAGGGTTGCCACTCGACATGGGTGTATGTAAAGTTGAAAAATATTCACTATCAAAATAATATTGCTTCCCTAAGAGTTAGTGGAAATAATTGGGTAGAGGAGAGGTGGAAGAAGGGTTAAGATATCCTTCTCTTATTATTACGACTCCAACTGGATCGTCTCCTATTACGATATCTTCCATGTCACTAGTATTGGTGTCTTCCAGTGTTGAACTTGTTCATTCTCTGAAAAATGGTCGGAGGTATTCGTAGTCGGGTATATTGGATGCCCCAACGGTAGTTTGAGAATGACGACAGGGTATATTTTAGACAAAAAGTGGAGGATCTTTTAAGTTAGGTTGAGGATGAGGACGATTGATTGGTCATCAGACAACTAGTCATTTGTCTTGGTAGGATATTTCTGGGATAAACCTGACGATTCTTCTAGAACGACATTGGGGTAATTCAACCACGACGGATAAGACAACAAATTAAACATACCAACAACAATCCTACGAGCACCTATGAAACCAATATATAGAGAACACACCTATCCAAATCTAAAATATCAAGCAAGCAAACCAATGGGGTTAAGGGACTTCCGAAGACGGGATGTCAAGCTGTCAGTGGAGATACAAGAAGCAGTTATGATAACCATCACACAACATCTCCCCAAGGTGCAAGTAAGAGCCCACGGGAAAATACCTTACATGGTTCGTTGAAGTCAAGATTCAACGTCTTCCTCATGTACCATAAGGATTCCCCCTTATGTCACTTGTGTAGGTGCCTAGGACATCCCAATAAGGTTACCACTTCACAAAAATATGGCTGGGAGAAATAGTCATCAGTCAAGACTATTGTTTGGGCGGGGAACACCAAGCCAAGTCCTGGCACCCAAAATTTTGAGAACGTTGGGGTTACTCTGGGGATGTCCACGTCTCGAAACCCCCAATACATGAAGTAGTCCCACCAAGCAAATGGAGAGGGGATATCTCAACCACTTACTTAGCTTGACCTAGTGCTTAACTCGCGTGTGAGGCGAGCTTTCTTGGAGCCGATTTTGTTACTAATGGATTTTTTCTCATTAATGGTCCTAGTTTCATTTTTTGGCCTTGGAGAATTAAGTCTCCAAACCTATTCCAAGGCCCTATATCCTAAGCTATTGTTGGTTTGCTATCAAACAAAAATTTTTTCTAATTGCTTTTAATTACGCTTGATTTTAAATGATTTTAAATGGTTGTTGTTTACTCAAAGGGAATAGAATGAAAATTCATGGTCTTTTGACTCAAGGCTAATCCCAAAAGAAAGTTATATGCACAAATGAAAATTTTTCTTTCGATGAAGAGCTACTTAAGGGAAATGAAGATAAATTTCTCTTTTTCATTAAAATACATGCACCAATGCGAATAAAATTCCTTAATGAAGTGCAAAAGTTTTCCTTTGAAATGTTTTTGACAATACAACTTTCAATTCCACCAATGAACCAAACTCTCTTAGCTGAAGTATTCTCAAAATGTAACGCAAAACTCTTTAAAAGAAAAATGTTCTGTGTTTTTTTTTGAAAGATTATGCCAATCAAAAGAAAAACTATACCTTTTGAATTACACAAATAAAAAATATGGGGAGCAATAGATCATAAATATTATAAACAATCTGAAATGATGTATTGCAATTAGAGTAAAAATTCCAAGAAGAATCGAAAATGAGATTGAAAATCAAGAGAATTTGCTTTGTTTAAGCAATGAAAACAAATCTTAAAGGAAAACCTAGAAGTTATTTTAAAAGAAAATGGACTCTCTTATAGGGGTACCACTAGCACTAAAAGTTCGAGGGAATGAGGTTATTGAATTCAAACCATACCCACAAAAACATGAAGTGCATTGAATCAATCAAACAAATGGAACACAAAGGAAAAACAAATTTCAAATGACCTGAAAATAGGTTGGAGCAATGATTGTTGGAACATACCTGGGAAGGATGTGTAAGGTTGTAAGAAAAAAAAAGGAAACAGATCTGGGCTAGATTTGAAGGATGGTCATTGAGGAAAAATCCCTTTTTAGTTCCTGGTCGTGCCTTGTCAGTTAAGACAGATCTGTTGGTCACACATTGTATGGGGAGAGGCCTGCGACCACAAGCACTAGTCGCACTGTAACTGTGGTTTCAGGAAGTTGTGCACTAGAATAGACCAACCAACTACTAGAACTGGTGTGGTCGGTCTGTAATCACAAGAAACCAGTGAATACGACCGTATAAGTGAAAAAAAAATAGTTCTAAAGAAAACCTATCAAATATAAGGCTGGAAAATTTCAAACAAGCTCGGAAAAGACTTACTGGAAGAATGAAAAATGAAAAAATGGGGCTTGAACATGCAAGGATCTTGAAGAAATAAATTTAAAGAAACTGAGAAAGAAACTAAATAAACAATAATGACTTCCCTAGTGGAGTTTCCAGACTATTGTAGGATAATTGTACCCTTCAGGAGTTACCTCCCTTAGGCTCTTCCTAGACCTAAGACAAAAATAGAGATACAATTTGTAGACCTTCCTAGATCTGAATCATACATGAATAGATCTACGAGAGAAAACGATAAGAAACTTACTTAATAATTCAACGGTTGTCCTTGCAAGCTCTTGGGTTGTTTGTTCTTTTCAATATGTCCTTCACGTTCACGAATGTGAACATGCACACAGACACACAAACAAATACCTCTCATAAGATCAAATGTAATATATATGGATTAATAATAGATCTAATAATATGACATGAAGGCATTAAAATATTAATTCTTTATGAATATCATAACAATCATATATAATCAATTAGAGGGGAAATTCATGTGCATCTTATATTGATAAAATGAAAGGCTTACAACTTACAATCAAGAGGCTTGATGAAGCTCTTCCCAATCTCCTTGCCCAAGCTCTGTGATCAAATTGACAATATAATTTTACTCTATCTTTTCTTTCCCCTTTCCCATGAGAGATGCCCAATATATAGGATGATCGAGATAATATGGTGGAGAAATCGAGACACTCAAGATAGAAAAATTATCGAGGTTGTATTACGAGAAATGTGAGCCTTGATCACATCTCCTTGTAACGGATCCTATTTGGGAGGTAATGGACTTGATCATTCCCTGCATTCTGGTAGTGCGTGAGTGGTCGCGACTTGAAATATAGTAAGTGATGACCATCAAAGTTTGGTCACAAGTTGTAAAGGGACAATCTGCGACCAGGCTAAAAGGTACTAGAAACTCAGGGGAAATGTGACATAACTCAATGTCTCAGCTTGCTAACCTCTATATGATGTCCATTAGGTAATCATGTGGAAAATAACTATATAATAGATTCCCCTAAAATGTGAGGTCAGAAGACATGTCTGATGGCAAAAATACTTTACGAACTAATCATAGAGTTGTAGGAAAAGGAAGATAGGAAGAAACCATCATCAGGCCCACACAATCATAACATCCCCGAGGTGGGCATACCAATGCTGGGTAATGGAAACTTAGCATAGCCGCCAAAATAGTACAATGTGGATCCATGCATGATGCAACTAACTAGATCATGGCCATGGAAAAATACACTGTGGATCCATGTCACAAGCAAGAGAATAGCCACGACCAAGTACAAATTTGGATCTATGTCACATTATACAAATCATTGAGTTGACTCGATGTCCAAGAAATCTTTGAAGTACTCATGAAAGAATCCATCACAGCTTTGGAGGGGATGCCATTAAGGAATGTAGTGGTCCCAACCCAAGGTCTTCATCCCAAACCCCGACAGTATGATTCTACAACATGCAAATAAATGAGATGATGTCGAGCATGGTAGAATCCGTTTGATTATCAACTATTGGTGTATACCATTAACAAACACAAGGGAATCCACCTATAATGATGATGGACCCAAAAATACATAGTACAATCTAGCAAGTGTGAATAAATGAGTTGAGTTCAAACACTTGCAGATTCATTCAACATGAGCCAATGATGTAAATCCACTGCCAAAATGTGAGGGAACTTGCCACTGATATCTTCAAGTCCCAGGGTACTAACCGGTTTCTAGACTTCAATCTTGGATAATGATCTGGTGTCGACAGGATGAAATCTGTCAAAGGAGGGTCTTGATGTATCCCCCATCAATCAACATGAAACATAAAAAGGTGTATGGTATGAAGAGTGTAATAGTAGATTGAAAATGACTGAGGGATGGCCGAGATAAATGGGTTGGAGAAATGAAAATGGCCTACACAGGCTAACTTCCCTTGAACAAAATGGCACGAAAAATGACTTGACCTGGTAGAATTTACTTAGTAATGACTAAAACACTCATTGTGTGTGAATGGAAGAGTAACCAGTCGACAGAGTTGGAGAATTCAAGTATATGGTAATGACTCAAAGACAATGGATAACCCAACTATTGTACATTGATGAAAAATAGGTGCTATGTTCAAGGGCAACTCAATGGATGGTTTCCATTTGTGAAGATGACTAGACTAAAAACCCCCCACTCTTTTTCCTTTCTTTCATGTTTGAATGAGTACGAAAGAAAATGAAAGTATGCTTGATATTCTCACCGGTGGATTTATTTCTGAGCCCGGGGAAAAGAATAGTGCTCGTGGTCTTTCCAATTATTTAAGGACTTTGGAGAGACCCTAAAGAAGATTTCATACACTATCTCATGGATTTAACAAGCCCAAGAAAGTAAATGATCGTTTGTCATTTCATGTTTATTTAGTTTGAAAGGACAAAGAAGACTCCAAAGGGTACCTTTGTCATGTTTGATTACTGAGCGTGACAAAGGGGTAACAGAAAGCTTGGCTGGAGAGAATGAGTGGTATGCGGTAAAGTTTGAGGTGCATGGAATATGACTTAAGAAATGGAATGCAAAAATAACATGGAAAATTATGACCACTCATAGCAACAAGTTCTCATCCAGAGGTGTTAGGTGCACAATGGAGGCCAAATAATGTATGAGGAAGATAGTTAAGGCTACTCCATAGTGGTAAGTGGGATATGGGAAAACAATAACGTAGTGGAAGGAAGCATGATGCAATAACTGAATGCATAGGCCACCATTAAGCAACAAAAAAATGTTCCAGCAACCCCCACGGGATATGGCCAGAATATGGACGAAGAGAAAAAAATGAGGCTCAACTTCAAGTCATGGCGGGGCTAAAGGAGGGCTACTGGGCCTCCAGGGAAACACAACATGGGAACTAAATGACAATTTGGGTGCTCATTGGGGTGCCCATGAAGTGTAGGCACTTTTGACCTAGTGACAACGTGCAAAAGGAGTGGCTAATGTCACAATCGATTGAGATCGAACCTAAGGCATAGTGACGACAAGATGGATGATTAATAATGTAAGGCGATAAATGCATGGAAAAAACTATCCCTATATTCTGGTTTTGGAAAACATGTACCTCAAATTCAATGGATGTCTCCATCTTCGTAAGAAAAAACATCCATAGAATCCTGTCAACAGATGTAAACTAGATTCCAAGGTCAAAACACATAGTGAAATCTCAAAAAAGAAAATATTTTTGGATTTTTTGGATATTATGTACACAAAACAAAAGACACTCACACCACACACCTATGTACAAGGTGTTGATGGGACCTAAATCCCCTGATTCAACAACAAGAACCAAACCCGCCACTGAGGCCCAATTAGATTCTACAACGTTTGGAGTGGAATGGTTCTCTAGATCTTGCGATCTGGCCGAATTATCGATGGGCTTTGTGTTTCCTGGTGAAGGCTCTCCCTTCAGTCAGGACAATTATTTTTCTGTATTTCTCTTGGGTGGGGCCGGTATAAGAGATGCAAGCTAGTATAAACCAACTTGACAAATAATAGGACATAATTTTTAACTAGTGGGAAGAGGTCGAGCTTGGGATAACCCGCTGCTCAAACATGCAGACAATGATTCTATGCCACAGGGCCTAGTACTAATACATTAACCAAATGAGCATCCAACAATTGTCTAAGAAAACTAATTAACAGAAGAAAACACATACGTAATCAAGATCATGGTAAGCAAAATAATTCATCTACCATAACATTCATCACATAACAACACAACGATTTATCTTCATCATTAAAGTAAATAACATCAAGACATTGCACCAGATAACTTGACAACAAAATTAATTTATCTTACTCGTTTACTGCATCATTCATGGAACAGGAAAGGAAATAATTCTTCTCCAACTCCAATCACATACATATGATGAAAATAGCTTGTCTCTGGTCCAGAAGGACTTCTCAATTCATAGCAGTCTCAAAATAATTATCAACAACCCAAAAAATAGAGTTCTTACAACAACCATCAACCCTTTGTTCATTGGTCAATCTCTCTATTTATAATATAAAATTTAACTGTAATTAACAGATAAATATAGTTTACGCCAAACAAAAATCGCCACGTGGAATGATCATGCAACAACTTCTTTAACATTCCACCCGAGATGTCTCTTTAAAAGGGTGACTTATTTCATATTCAGACCATCTGATAAACAAATATTCACAGGTTTGGGCCCATGGGAACCTGTGTTGTTCCATAGGGGCAACATATACTCCTCTGATATCCACTGTGTGTGCTCGGTACTTCACCAAACTGAAGTTCAGCTTTTGTAGTATGACACAAGTTCTGATCAGGTGTTATGTGAATTGTTGCACTAGCCCTAGTTTTGCATCGGTGACCTTTGCGCACTCTTCGATCCATAGCGAGTCCTGCTCGACATGTATATTGAGCACACTGCTCAGGCCGATAAATTCATCGGGGGTACCGAACTCGGGGAGACTGACATCCTTCATTACTTTATTAATTTTACCCCAGCATTTCTGGCACTTGGCCCATTGTTGTTGGATTTCTTGGTGTGGGTCCCGGGACATCTTAGCCCAGTACTCGAAAGATTTCTTCATGCGGTCAAGTCTTCTTTTTCTTACTAGCCGAATGCCATGTCTTTCCTGTTCTCGGCTCTGCTGAACCGCCTCAATATATTCGAGTCTTTCCATCGCTTGTTGTGCCTTTTCGTGTCATCTCTCCATCTCCTTACATGTTGCGAGTGCCATGAGAGTGTCTTCTTGGAACTCGACTATGTTAATGGTCAATATGTGCCTTTCTTTCTTGAAATCTCTGTAAACTCCGTTGAACTCACTTCTCATATACACAGTGGTATGTGTAGCGCTTTTGTAGTACTTGGCCAAATGGCGAACATGTTCGAGCTCCTTTAGGGTGGTGGCTAATTCTGTTTCATCCCTCCTGGCTCTATCTTGGGCGGCATCATAGAGGGCTCTTCCCACGCCAATCAGTTCAGAAGCACGAGCATCTGTTGTGTTGATTAAGATCTCCTCTGCTATGTTGAAAAATCGACAAGTTTGGAACCGAAATTCTGATTGACCTAGATCGGGTTGTTTAGCATGCGCGATATCTTTGACCATGCAGAATCTGATATGAAACCCATACGGTATGAAAGATCGCTTCTTGTATTTTACCAAAGTTACATTGTATCCTTACAGGATGGTTTGATAGAAAATTTCCCCTAACACTAGCTGGTCGGGAACATAAATGGGTAATAAGTGGGGTGCCCCTGTGGTGCCAAAAACCCTGATGTAGGTTTCTCGTTCTTCCAAATACCAGTGGCCAATTTTGGCTATAACCTTCTTTGCTTCATCTGAAAATATAGGGCATTCTCTTCTGAAGAGAAAAGAGTAAACGTGTGCAATAAATTGATCACAGATAACAACATAGGATTTTTTGTACCTGTTTTCCCATAGGATGATGAAGTATACATGGACAACCAGCTCCGAAGGGTGCCAATTCAGGTTCATCCCAACAAAAGCGTTCCTGGCGCAGATGACGTCCAGTAGATACGAGGCCATGTAGAAGGCGGGGGTATCTCCCTCCTTCGGCTCCTGAGCTTGTCTTATGCAGGTGCTCAGCTTTTTGGAGATGATGGAACCCCAATTAAAGCATGTACCTGAAATGGATATTGTAAAATCTAGAGGCATCCAAGCCTTTGAAAATCGCGAACAATATTTTTCCCCATGTAACCTGCAGAGTAAAGCCATGAGGTGTACGTATGGTTCCCTGAGGTTGGTCGTTAGGTACCAGCCAGCAGTCAGGTTCGTGAATTGTTTGTCTTCTCTCCACCAAGACGACATGATTTTGCTGGTATCGTGTGCTGCATAGAAACTTAAGATGAAATCAGTGCTCAGCTTTAGCTCAAAATATTTGAGCTTATAGTAAATTTGAACCTATGATGGTAGGAAGACTCCGATGCATTCGTCGTTATCATCATTAATAAAAAAAAATTGGGCGTCAGCGTGGTCAATGATCCACTTCAGGAGCTCAATGCAAGGAAAGACTGGAGATCGTCTTGCCACCATGTGCATATAAGCCCTGTGAATGTTGGGGAGGAACTCATCATCGAGCTTCCTCGTTTTAGGATCGCTATGCGGGTTATATTCGAGGGGTTCTTCTTTCTTGATTTTCTTGAAAACTTTTTCCCAGCAAGGAAATGCCATCTTGGCTCCAATACTTGCCTCCATGTCATCGAAAGTTGGGGGCTGGACAAAGGGCTCCTTGGTGATTCTCTTAATGACAGACACCGACTTGGGGGGTGAATTCCAATTCTCTTGCGACTGTTGGTGATGAGCCCTCTCCTACTTATGATTCTTGCAGATTTGGCACCCTTGGAGATTTCCTGGTAGATGGATTTTTTGGAGGCATTGTCCCCGCAATAAAAAAAAAAAGAAGACGCCCTTTAAAAAACTTATACAAAGCAGCGTTGGGTGAGGATATATAAAATGAAGTGAAAACCTGTAAGCGGACCCATACCTGTAATGCTTGCTAAGATAACTGTTCAATACTTACTAGACTTTGGATGCTTCCTCTGGATCATTTAGCTTTGCTCTCCTGTCTGTTTTGAATTCCTTGTTGTGCAAAATGGGATCATACACAATGACTCGAAGAGCATATAATTGGGGAGATATTGCCAGTCATATCAATTAGTTAATACGAGTAATGAATGCAAATTCAAAATAAACCACTATCGGATTTCTGCGAATAAGTCCAGACTGGTTGACGACATAGGCGCAGATGGAGATGCATTGTATCGACGAGTTTAACGGTTCCTTTTGATTCACGCATGAGTCAGTAACTAATGTGAAATCCATGAACTAACTAATAACCGTAAATGTAGTGTACCTAACACACTCAGGGGTTAACATGTCTCGTCACGTCACGTCGCCCGACGAATGGATCGGGGTTCGGCTAGTATCTATGCGTACTTACATTGATATGATCTTTGATGAAACTTCTGATGCCAATGATATCGATGATTGGGAGAAAGTTCAGGCACGCATATTATCAGCAGGTCACTATCTTGCTAATCTTTCATCTTCGAAAACGTTTTAGGGAGTCGACGATCGACGATGTCACTTTTCCTTTCACACAGTACTTACTGCTACATATTTCTGTCGAAACTGAGTGGATCTCCCGTCGGCATAATCCTTCTCGAAGTTTTATTTGTAGGAAAGGAACGCTTTCATCAGCCGATGCCGATGAAGGTCGGCACTCGGCTACCTTGGCTTTCCCATGATTTTCACCACCTTAATCTTTCGCCGATGTTGAACTTATCTTGTGAGTCGAGGAAAATTTTTGGTCGCCAATTCCTTGAGTAGTTGTTAAGACTCTTTAGGGTTAAGATGATTATTCACTATATGTTCAAGTGAACTTTTAATCAACTAAAGCATGAAACATATAAGACAAGCGAAGGATCAGTTTTATGCCGAGGCGAAAACAATTCAAAAGTAAACTAAAGGGTGGTACCCAAAAGGAAATGGTGACAAAACTTTTAGGGTTTGTTGAGTAATCAACAAATGGCAATTTACTGGGCGGACGTAGAATATTTGTTCCTCCTTCTTTTCCCTCGAGGTATTAACGAACCTCAGAATAGATATCTCTGATACTTCTTTTATTCGTATTGGCCGAAGTTATTATTTTTCCCTCTTTATTATTATTATTATTATTTATTTATTTTATTTTATTATTGGAAGTATTGTTTTAGGGCTTGACCATTCACTGGGAGGGCATCAGGTTCCCCCCTCAGATTTTGCAACCGATAAGTACCTACCCCAATCTTCTCAGCCACCTGGAAAGGCCCAAGCCATAGGCTTTGAAACTTGAAATGTTTCCCTTTGGGTTCATTCGCCTTGTCCCACTTCAAGACTAAATCTCCTACTTCAAATTTCTTTTCCTTAGCTTTATGCTTATCGAACCATCTTTTCACTATCTGTTGATGAGCCAAGAATTTTG
The DNA here is from genome assembly GCA_009831015.1 of Picea engelmannii. Taxonomy (NCBI): domain Eukaryota; kingdom Viridiplantae; phylum Streptophyta; class Pinopsida; order Pinales; family Pinaceae; genus Picea; species Picea engelmannii. The sequence continues at coordinate 356,523 of ML781436.1, read as the reverse complement.
ACTTAGCCTTATCTCTCTCTTCNCCTTTGGGTTCATTCGCCTTGTCCCACTTCAAGACTAAATCTCCTACTTCAAATTTCTTTTCCTTAGCTTTATGCTTATCGAACCATCTTTTCACTATCTGTTGATGAGCCAAGAATTTTGACTTAGCCTTATCTCTCTCTTCTTCCAACATAAGCAGAGTGTTGATTCTTTGTTGCATGGTCGAGGAAGGTTCTTCGCTAGAATCTTGGGCCAATTGGAGAGATGGCAGATAAAGCCCGTTCAGGAGGATGGCTTCCTGTCCGTAGGCCAGAAAGTATGGGGAATTTCCTATGGATTCTTTGGGCCTGACCCTATCGTCCCATAGGGAATTATAAATTTGATTATGCCAATTTCTTTGGTTAACTGTAACCATCTTCTTTAGTATCCTTACCAGGTTCTTATTGGTTGATTCTACTACACCGTTTCCCTGAGGGTAATAATTTGCAGAGTACTTGATTATGATCCCTTTGTCCAGAGAAAACTTTGTCAGTAGGTTAGAAGAGAAGTAAGTCGCGTTATCAAAGAATAGAACAGAGGGGACACCAAACATTGTGATCAGTTGTTGTTCTATAAATTGGATCACTATTTTCTCATTCACATGAGTCAGAGGAATGGCCTCTGCCCATTTTGTAAAATAGTCGGTGGAAGTAAGAATGTACTTGTACAGTTTTGACGAGTTAGGTGTAATTTATCCTATGATATCCAACCCCCACTGCTCAAAAGGTATAGAGACAGTCACAGGCTGAAGTGAGACTGTTGCCCTTTTCTCCTTTCCAACACTTATTTGACAAGTTTTACAATTCCTAGCGTAAGTATGAGCATCCTTGAACAAAGTGGGCCAATAATAGTCGGCCCTCATAATTTTATGAGCGGTGGTGTTCCCTGCAAAATGTCCTCCGGCGGGGCCATCATGGAGTTCCTTTAACACTTTATCGGGGTCTTCACATTCGAGACATCTCAACAATACCCCATCATAGATGATCCAGAAGAGTACCGAATTTATAAGGTGATATTGCATGGATTTGAATCAGAGGGATCTCCTTTCTCTAGGGTTGAGATTTTTGGGACAAGTACCGTGATGTAGTAGATAAGATAAATCCTTGTACCAGGAGTCCCGTCCCAGGGAAATGTATGTTGCTTCACCACACCATAGTGCTATTTCGTTTTCCCACTCGGGATCTTATTTTGCTTGATCTTGAGCTTCAACTGCAAGCTTGCACAAGCCTTGTCCTTTTACTAACTTGGAGGGTTTGATATCTAGATCAAATTCCTAGACTACTGCCATCCAGTTCCCTCTTCTTTCTCCCATTTCTTCCTGGGTAAACAAGGATCGGAATGCAGGGTGTGGCATGATCACCTTAGTGTGATTCTTGAGGATGTAAGACCTGAAATGTTTTACCGCTTTATAGACCGCGTAGGCCTGCTTGTCTATGGCAGGGTAATTGAGCTCAGCTCCTTGGAGATTGGTACTCATAAATGACATTGGGGCTTCGTTGTTTTCATCATCCTTCTGAGTCAAGACCGCAGCTAGCGATTGGTCGGAAGCGAAAGTGTAAAGGTTAAAGTCTCTATTGAAATCGAGACTTCACAATACCGGGGCTCGGGATATGGCAACTTTGATATTGTTGAAATCGTATTTTCGTTCATCATCCCACTTAAATTCAAAATCTTTGTGAATCATATTTTGTAAGGGTTTGATGATTTTGGCGAAGTCGGGAGTGAATTTCCTTACAAAATTGATTTGCCCGAAAAAGGACTGCATGGCTTTCTTGTTATGGGGTAGCGGTAGTTGAGCTATGGCCTTAATCCTTTCGAGGTCTATGTGAATTTCTGCTTGAGATATAATATGACCTAACAACTTACCTTCTTCAACACCGAAGATAGTTTTCTTAGGATTGAGTGATATACTGTATTTTCGACATCTTTCAAAAATCTGAGTTAAGTGTTGGATGTGCTCTTCTCTATTCTTCGAATACACTGTTACATCATCTAAATATACTACCACACACTTATTCATAAGTCCTAGAAATGCCATGTCCATGGCTCCTTGAAAGGTTTATCATGCGTTAATTATGCCAAAAGGCATGCACTTATAAGAGAAGGTTCCCCATTTGGTTCAGAAGGTAGTTTTTAATCGGTCTTCCTCTGAAACCAACACTTGGTTGTATCCTGAGAAATCGTCTAGCAGGGAAAAAATATTTGAGCCCGACACGGTCTGAAGGAGTTGTTCCATCGGCGGGATGGGATAATTGTCCTTTTCTGAAGATCTGTTGAGGTTCCGAAAATCTACGCATAATCGGATTTCTCCTAACTTCTTCCTCACCGGAACAAGATTTGCAATCCAGGAAAAATGCCTAACTTGGAAAATTATCTTCACATCTAAAAGATTCCTTAACTCTTGATACATGAGAGGTTCCAGGGATGGGTGATACTTTCGGATCTTTTGTTGGAAAGGTTTCAACGGAATAGTGTGTTGAATAATGCGGGTGTCATATGTTTTTAAATCCTTATAGGACCATGCGAAAACATCCTGGTATTGTCTGAATAATATGAGGTAGGAATTCCTCTCTTCCCTAGATATAGTTTTGCTAAGATTTACATTCTTCAGGTTCTCTGGAGTCCCAATATTCACAGTTTCATGGAGGGGGCAAGAGCTACCAGTCTTCACGTTTTTGGGTCCTTTAAAGTGATCCTTTAGATCAAACATACTCTCTAAATTGGCTATCCCCTTCGGGATTGTGTGAGCTTTCAACTTTCCAACATCTTGTCTTGTTTGGGGGTTAATTTCAGTTGTCTTCTCTCGGAAATCTTCATCATCTATGGCTAGGTATTTGAAATTGTCTTGGTTGGTAAAGAAGTTTATGATTTTCTCGTCACCTTCAAAGACTTTCCAATTGGAAATATTGTTTGACACCGACGGTTTGTAGAGAATTTCTACATTGAATCGGGAGGCTTCATAATCTTCCAAAGGTGAGAGTCTAGAAGCAGTTGTGGCTAGGGAGTTGGCAAGTATATTCTTTGCTCTGGGGATTACGGTGATATTGAAAGATTCAAATCATTCTATTAGCCTATGCACCTCCTACTGGAAGTTCTTAAGGTGAGGCGAATTGCAATGTATGGTATTTCTCACTTGTCTAACAATAATTTCAGAATCTCCGAAGAATTTTAATTCCTTGATACCCAAATATATGGCTTTCTTTAACCCTTGTACTAGAGCTTCATACTCAGTTGTATTGTTGGTACACTCGAATTCTAGTTTACAGGATAGGAAATGACATTTACCCTTCTAATCGATGAGTATGCACTCGACTCCTGACCCTTCTCGTGATTTAGATCCATCAAAATAGAGGGTCCAAATTTGTGAACTATAATTTCCCCTCTCTCTCTCTCTTCGCCCGTGTTCTGCTCACCGACCTCTTCCTCCAAAAGTCTTAGCGCGGGGTTTTGACAATAGAGAGAATCTTTTATCGGCATCAGGGATTCTTCTTGAACGATTATTTCAGAATTTTGAGTAAGCGGAACATTGGACAGGAGAGGAGCAAAGTTTACGAAGTGAGAATCACAAGAATAGTTTCCCAATATGGGAAATTCGGTAGAGGATGGTTAGTTTGGGGTTTCCAGATCAGTGACCATATGTTTCAGATATCTTTCCCTATCAATTATGATCATGTTATTGTATCCCTTCAGTGGTAGCTAAAGGTGTGCCCATTCGGTACTGAAATATCCGTTCATCTTTTCAGACCAATCTCGGCTCAACAATAGCCCATATGCCTCAAGGATATCCACCACAATGATGTCAATCACCTACACAAAATTAGGATACATTGTTATCCTGATCATCACATCTTTGAGCTCTCCCATGACCTTGACCTGGGTTTTATCTAGTTGTATGACATGTTTATGACTTTCGAGAGGGACAACACCTAATTTATTACACACAGTCAATGGCATGTCATTAGAGGATGCCCCCGAATCGACCAAACAATTGTGAAGATTCTTGTTGAAGAATTCAAACGTTAAAAGGAAGGGTGGTACAAAAGGCCTTTCTTTCCTACCTTCCGAGTAGATGTTTACAATTGGCTTGCTTGCCAGATCTGTTGGGGGAAGAATCTTGTTCTAACTATCGTCGTTGGTCGGGTTTCCTACCGAATTCAGAGCTTGCAATAGGAAGTCTTTTTGCTGAGGAATTCTGCATACGTCCATAATTGATATATTAGCTTTCATCTTCTTCAAATATTTGACTACGTTATAATCTAGTTTAGGATAATCTTGGGTGTGGATGCTTATAGGATTTTTACCAGGGGTGAAAGGCATTTTCGGGCGGTCGGGAGTTAACTTACTTTGCAGGGCCCGAGTGGCATCGACATATTTCAAGCCGGGTTGGCCCTTACTACATGTATGTACTATCGATACTTCTGCAGGTTGTTATCAAGACTCAAATAGATCTCCTGAAGATGCAACCACGTCAGGATCCCATATCAGCATGGTTGTGTCTCAAGGTGAGTCATCTTCTTCCTGATTGGCACTATTCATGACCGAACTGCTTGGTTGTTCGGTCAGGGAGACCTCGTCCAGAAAATGATTGGCCATTAAATTCATGGCATGGACCCATTGAGGGAATTATCTTTTCGAGTGGTTCTCTTGGTGATAAGTACATAAAGAATCAGACGTGACATTCCCTAGGTCAATGTTTAAGTTGGCTGGGGGAGGTTCAATTGCTTTGAAAGGATGGTTTCTTTTAAAGAAAGGATTATAGGGTCTTTGGCCTTGGTTTCCTTCCCCCGTGCTTCTTTTCATGTCTATAATATCATTTGATAGTTTCTTGACCATGCACTGCAGATCTTCTATATCTCCATTACCTTTGTCGGGAGTTTGTTCAGCTGGTTTGCCCCGTAGTCTAGTCAAAAGGAGTCCTCTTCTAGGAGGGGGATGGATTTATTTTCTCACTAGAGAAGCCTGGCCTTCTTTACATCCTTTCATCTGGAATTCTATCATCTTGGATTCTTCAAAATTCTCCGCAAGGGTTTGCTTGGCAGATCTTTTAACGAACATGGAAATAGAAGTCGGAAGCGCATTGGCATAAACCTCGATTTGCAACTCTTGAGTTGGTTTCGCCGCGGGATGAAATTTGTTTAGGATGGTCATGAATCTTTGATTGAAATCTTTGACCCTCTCTTTTGGGGTCATGGTGGATGCGAACAACTCAGCCATCAGGGCTCTTGTGGTAGTTTCTTCCGCAAATTTGTCTAGAAAATCCTTTTGGAATTTAGTCTAGAAAATCCTTTTGGAATTTAGTCTAGCTGGTTATGGATCCTACTGGAAAATTAAAATACCACGTGGAAGCCGAATTTTGAAACATGTATGGAAAAAGTCTGCATACTACATCTTCGTGTTGAACACTCATAATCCTGATCGCAAGTATGAACTTCTTGATGTGATCTTCAGGGAAACCTGAAGTTTCAGGATCATACTTGGGGAGCAGCTTTTCCGGGTGTCGGGGGAGATTATTTATTCATCCCAGGATGACCACAATGTCTCCAACCAACCAAGGTTGGTTGTATTAAAGTGGACCTTCTCTTTCTTCCCCGTGACCGTTGTTCCCTTTCATATCTTCGGAGTCGAAGTCAAACTCTTCTTCTTCCAAAAATTCATTGTGTTCGGAGATATCGCCGGCTGGCGTCTCAAGTATTAGATAAAGAGGTTCTTGGATTTCGGTAATCATGAAATCTATTAAGTCTTCGACGGAGTGTACGAAAACTTCGTCAGGAGTGCTGACTACTAATCTAATTTGTTGTTTTCTTCGAGGGAGGATGGGGGTGAAGGGAAACACGCCAATTTGTCAGGCATAGGCTCTGGTAATTCTCCTAAATTAATTCACTTCCTCGTGAGGGAGGGCGTAAGGTATTTCAGGGTGAATATGTCCTTCCTCAGAATGGGGTGAGTTATCCACTTCGGGAGTACTCGGTAAACGTGGGTTGTCTATCGGATGACTAGTCATGCATGTGGGCCATTACGAATCTGTAGGTTGTTTGAAATGTTATATAACTTATATATTCATCCATTCATTCTCAGGCCCTCCTACTAGCACCAATTCTGTTGATGGGACCTAAATCCCATGACTCAATAGCAGGAACCAAACCCGCCACCGAGGCCCAATTAGACTCTGCAACGTTTGGAGTGGAATGGTTCTCTAGATCTTGCGATCTGGACGAATTATTGATGGGATTTGTGTTTCCTGGTGAAGGCTCTCCCTTCAGTTAGGACAACTCTTTTTCCATATTTCTCTTGGGTGGGGCTGGTATAAGAGATGCAAGCTAGTATAAACCAACTTGACAAATAATAGGACAAAATTTTTAACTAGTGGGAAGAGGTCGAGCTTGGGATAACCCGCTGCTCAAACATGTAGACAGTGATTCTATGCCACAAGGCCTAGTACTAATACATTAACCAAATGAGCATCCAACTACTGTCTGAGAAAACTAATTAACAGAATAAAACATATACGTAATCAAAATCATGGTAAGCAAAATAATTCATCTACCATAACATTCATCACATAACAACACAATGATTTATCTTCATCATTAAAGTAAAGAACATCAAGACATTGCACCAGATAATTCGAAAACAAAATTAATTGCTCTTACTCATTTACTGCATCATTCATGGAACAGGAAAGGAAATAATTCTTCTCCAACTCCAATCACATACATCTGATGAAAATAGCTTGTCTCTAGTCCATAAGGACTTCTCAATTCATAGCAGTCTCAAAATAATTATCAACAGCCCAAAAAATAGAGTTCTTAGAACAACCATTGACCCTTTGTTCATTGGTCGATCTCTCTATTTATAATATAAAATTTAACTGTTATTAACGGCTAAATATAGTTTACACCAAACAAAAATCGCCACATGGCATGATCATGCAACAACTTCTTTAACAGTCCACCCGAGATGTCTCTTTAAAAGCGTGACTTCTTTCACATTCAGACCATTTGATAAACAAATATTCACAGGTTTGGGCCCATGTGAACCTGTGTTGTTCCATAGGGGCAGTATATACTCCTCTGATATCCACTGCGTGCGCTCGATACTTCACCAAACTGAAGTTCAACTGTTGTAGTATGACCCGAGCTCTGATCGGGTGTTCCGTGAATTGTTGCACTAGCCCTGGTTTTGCATCAGTGACCTTTGCTCATTCTTCGATCCATAGCAAGTCCTACTCGGCATGTATCTTGAGCACACCGCTTAGGTTGATAAATTCATCGGGGGTATCGAACTCGGGGAGACCGAGATCCTTCATTACTTTATTAATTTTACCCCAACGTTTCTGGCATTTTTCCCATTGCTGTTGGATTTCTCGGTGTGAGTCTGGGGACATTTTAGCCCAATACTCGATAGATTTCTTCATGTGGTCAAGGCTTCTTTTGCTTAATAGCCGAATTCCATGTATTTCATGTTCTCGGCACTGCTGAACCGCCTCAATATATTCGAGTCTTTCCATTGTTGGATGTGCCTTTTCATGCCATCGCTCCATCTCCTTACACATTGTGAGTGCCATGAGAGTGTCTTCTTGAAACTCGACTATGTTCGTGGTCAATAGGTGCCTTTCTTTCTTGAACTCACTGTAAACTCCGTTGAAATCACTTCTCAGATACACAATGGTCTGCGTAGCACTTTTGTAGTACTCGGCCAAATGGTGAACATGTTTGAGCTCCTTTAGGGTGGCGACTAATTCCTTTTCATCCCTCCTGGCTCTATCTTGGGCAGCATCAAAGAGGGCTCTTCCCACGCCAATCAGTTCAGATGCATGAGCATCTACTGTGTTGATTAAGATCTCCTCTATGGTTACTAATATGGAGTGATCCAAGGTGATCCTTCTCTTTTTTGCCTTCCTTTGAACAATGGCCTTTCTCTTTTGATCGTAGGAGATCGCGTAAATGTCTGCTACCTCGTCTACCGGGTCTGGTATCTGCTGGTCGCCCCATGTGAGGTTGTTTCCCAGGCTTCCCACGGTGTATATTTGTTCAAGAATGGGCTCTCGAACTTCTTTGTTCAACCTTGTAGATCCGACTTCTGCTTGTTGCTCGTCAGAGATTTGAGTATTGGGTAGAATAGAGGTATAGGGCCTAGACTCGTTACTTACTTACTTGTTGGTTGTAGAACTGTCGACTTCCTTTTACAGAGGTTTGTCACTCATGCCTGTATTTGTTTTCGGTTCATCGGAATCCCTTATGTTGAGATCACCTTCAGCTTATGTTTCCTTTTGTGGGACCTCCTTATCGTGAACTTCGGGACTTTTCGAAGAGGTCTTTTCAAGACCTTCTTCTTCTTGGACATGCACTGGGGTACCATGAGAGGCTTATGGGCTCTTGTCATCGTTGTATATATGTATAAGTGTGTTCAATGTATTAGGCACTTGTTTCTCTATCGATACATGGCCTATCTCTGGTTGAGTTGTTCCTCCTTCTGAGGGATCAATCGATGATGTTGCATATTCGAGATTGCTTGACTCGTTGTTGCCATTGGGAACTATGGGACCAGGATCACTTGGATCTGTCAAGACTCTTTGGATGGTAGTTGAAATCCCAAGACTTGTGATAAGATATGGGTTATCCTGCATCCGCTTCATGAGCAAATCAGTTTGCTGAAGTAGCGGCATACCCCTTTCTCGTGTAGCTTGATCTTTCGAAAGATCCTGTTTTGTACTGGGGATTCCTGGTGAGTTCCCGTAGCTTCAATGTATTTTTCAGGATCACTTATTTCCTCATCCAATTCATATGAAACTTCTCCTCCTACGTGTCGGATAATTTCTTGAACTGCCTGCTCCAGAAATGTTTCTTGTTCTTCATGGCTCATATCTCTAAACTTGGTTGCTCAAGGATCATCCCTCCTGGACGCCACCATATTCCAGTCTTGGGAATTTTCAGTAAATATTTCATCTTCGAACTAGTCATGGGAATAGGGCCAACAGGATGATACCTGCAACGCCTGTTGTAGAATCAATCCCTTGGGATCGTGTTTGTGAAATCGACCAGTTTGGAACCAAAATTCCAATTGACCTAGACCGAGTTGTTTAGCATGCGTGGTATCTTTGACCATGCAGAATCCGATATGAAACCCATATGGTATGAAATCTCGCTTCTTATCTTTTACCAAAGTTGCATTGTATCCTTGCAAGATGGTTTGATAGAAAATTTCCCCTAACACTAACCGGTCAGAAACATAAATGGGTAATAAGTGGGGTGCCCCTATGGCGCCGAAAACCCTAATGTAGGTTTCTCATTCTTCCAAATACCAGTGGCCAATTTTGGTTATAACCTTCTTTGCTTCATCTGACAATCTAGGGCATTCTCTTCTGAAGAGAAAGGAGTAAACGCGTGCAATAAATTGATCATAGATAACAACATAGGATTTTTTGTACCTGTTTTCCCATAGGATGTTGAAGTATACATGGACAGCCAGCTCTGAAGGGTGCCAATACAGGTTCATCCCAGCAAAAGGGTTCCTAGCACAGATTACATCCAATATATACGAGGCCATGTAGAAGGCGAGGGTATCTCCCTCCTTTAGCTCCTGAGCCTGTCTTATGTAGGTGCTCAATTGTTTGGAGATGGTGGCACTCCAATTAAATCGTGTACCTGAAATGACGATTGTAAAAGCCAGAGACATCCAAGCCTCTGAAAATTGGGAACAGTGTTTTTCCCCATGTAACCTGCAGAGTAAATCCATGAGGTATATATATGGTTCCCTGAGGTTAGTCGTCGAGTACCAGCCAACAGTCCGGTTCGTGAATTTTTTGTCTTCTCTTCACCAAGATGACTTGATTTTTCTGGTATCGTGTGATGCATAGAAACTTAAGATGAAATCAGTGCTCAGCTTTAGCTCATAATCTTTGAGCTTATAGTAACTCTGAACCTCCGATGGCAAGAAGACTCCGATGCATTCACCGTTATCATCATTAATCAAACATTTTTGGGAATCAACGTGGTCAATAATCCACTTCAAGAGCTCAATTCAAGGAAATACTGGAGATTGGATTGCCACCATGTGCAGATAAGCCCTGCAAATGTTGGGGAGGAACTTGTCGTCGAGCTTCCTCGTTTCAGGATCGCTATGTGGGGTATATTCTAGGGGTTCTTCATTCTTGATTTTCTTGAAAACTTCTTCCCTGCGAGGAAATTCCATCTTGGCTCCAATACTTGCCTCTGTGTCGCTAAAAGATGGGGGTTGGGCAAAGGGCTCCTTGGTGATTCTCTTAATGACGAACACCGGCTTGGGGGGAGAACTCCAATTGTCTTGCGACTGCTGGTGATGAGCCCTCTCCTACTTCTAATTCTTACATCTTTGGCGCCCTTGGCGATTTCCTAGTAGATGGCTTCTTTGGAGGCATTGTCCCTGCAATAAATAAATAAATAAAACGCCCTTTAAAAAATGTATACAAAGTAGCATTGGGTGAGGATATATAAAATGAAGTGAAAACCGGTAAGCGTACCCATACCTGTAATTCTTTCTAAGATAACTATTCAATACTTACTGGACTTTGGATGCTTCCTCCAGATCATTTAGCTCTACTCTTCTTTCTATTCTAAATTCCTTGTTGTGCAAAATGGGATCATACACAATGACTCGAAGAGAATATAACTAGGGAGATATTGTCAGTCATATCAATTAGTTCATACTAGTAATGAATGAAAATTCAAAATAAACCACTATCGGATTTCTGTGGATAAGTCCAGACTGGTTGACGGTGGAGGCGTGGATGGAGATGTATTGTATCAAAGAGTTTAATGGTTCCTTTTGATTCGTGCATGAGTCAGTAACTAATGCACAATCCACGAATTAACTAACAACTGTAAATGCAGCGTACCTAACACACTCAGGGGTTAACATGTCTCGTCACGTCACATCATCCAACGAATGGATCGGGGTTCGGCTATTATCCGTGCGTACTTACATTGATATTCTCTTTGATGAAACTTTCAACACTGATGATATCGGTGATTGGGAGAAAGTTCAGGTGCGCATCTTATCAGCAGGTCACTATCTTGCTAAGATTTCATCTTCGAAAACATTTTAGGGAGTCGGTGGTCGGCGATGTCACTTTTGCTTTCGTGCAGTACTTACTACTACATCTTTCTTCCGAAACCAAGTGGATCGCCCATCGAAAAAATCCTTCCCGAAGTTTTATTCATAGGAAAGGAACGCTTTCATCAGCTAATGCTAATGAAGGTCGACACTCGGCTACCTTGGTTTTCCCATGATTTTTGTCACCTTAATCTTTCATCGATGCCGAACTTCTCTTGTGAGCCGGGGAAAAGTTTGGGTCGCCGATTCCTTGAGTAGTTGTTAAGTCTCTTTAGGGTTAAGATGATTCTTCGTTGTATGTTCAAGTGAACTTTTAATCAATTAAAACATGAAACATATAAGAAAAGCGAAGGATCAGTTTTATGTCAAGGCAAAAACAATTCAAAAGTAAACTAAAGGGTGGTACCCAAAAGGAAATGGTCACAAAACGTTTAGGGTTTTTTGAGTACTCAACACAAGGCACTACACATATCGATGCTTTATGGAAATTAGATCCCATGTCTAGTCTCATTCCAAGGATCTTTTTCATAATCGATGAACTCGTGAGTTTTTTTTGGCATCATATGGATCACCATACCAGGGCCATGCCATATAGAAATGAATTTTTGCATACAAAGATACTCCACATGAGTGGTTTCGTGAGCTATGGAAAATCCTTGATGGGATCCATCAAGATATGAAGGAAGCACTAAATTTCAATCTTCGATGGAAGGGGTAGCAAAGAATTCACTGGCAAGTTTTGAAAATGAAATCCGAAGAGGAAAAGGGTTAAGTCTAGGGGTTTCATTGGATGTTCGAGTAAATGACAGTTAAGGTGTGAGGGAAAAGACGTAAATGAATGTTATCATCCAACAAAGAGTTCGATACCACAACAAATGATAAGTTGTGATGTGCATTGTGGGATCTTCTCTCGTCTTGTGATCGAATTTCGAAATGTCTACATGATTTTTTTTTCTGGGACAACTGACCAAGTGGAATCGTGCACTATGGGATCGTTCATGAGTTTATATAAGTCGGGTAATTAAAGAGTGTCCAAAAATGGAAGATGAGTGTTTGTAAATGGATTCTGGTCTAAAGGTAAAGGCATGTTGAGACCAAAAGGACCATATGGCACTCCCATATACTGACTAGTGGTAGGAAAATAACCCCCTTGATGAAGATTTCCTCTAGGTATATAACCACTTCCTTGGTAAGGGTTTCCCATTTTCATATAAGCACCCCCTTATTGAGGATTATTTTGGGGATGGTGTCCCTAGTCAAAGGAACATTTCCAAGGATGTTCCCTGGAAAAGGTATGTTACCGCGGGCATTACTGCTCCCGAACAATGGGGGGTTTCCTGTAACAAGGGGATTGTCGCCTCCTAGGAAGGGGGGGATTCCAGGGGTATTACTGCCCCCAACATTGGGAGTACCCCAAGGGGCATTACTACCCCGAGGGATAGTAATGTTGGGATAATGCTTGGTGTAGTAGACACTATGGGGACATAAATTGGAGTAGTAGAGACAAGGGTGCCACTCAATATGGGTGTATGTAAAATTGAAAAATATTCACTATCAGAATAATATTTCTACCCTAAGAGTTGGTGGAAAGTATCATGTAGAGGAGAGGTGGAATGAGGGTTAATATAGCCTTTACTTATGGTTACGGCTCCAGCTGGATCGTCTCCTATTATGAGATCTTCCATGTCACTAGTATTGGTTTCTTCGGGTGTTGAACTTATTCATTGTATGAAAAATGGTCTGAGCTATTCATAATTGAGTATGGATTCCCCAATGGTACTTTGAGAATGAAAACATGATATATTTCAGAAAAAAAGTGGAGGACCTTCTAAGTCAGGTCGAGGACAAGAACGAACGATTGGTCGTTGAAAAATTAGTCATTCATCTTGGTAGGATATCTTCGGGTTAAAATTAACAATTCTTCTAGAACGACGACGGGCTAAGTTAGCCACGATGGATAAGACAACAGATTAAATATATCAACAACAATCCTATGACCACCTATGAAGCCAATACATAGAGAAAACACCTATCCAAATCTAAGATATAAAAAAATAAAACTAATAGGTTTAAGGGTCTTCCGAATATGCGATGTTAATCCATCAACGAAGATATGAAAATAAGTTATGATAACCATCACACAACATTTCCCCAAGGTGCAAGTAAGAGCCTGCAGGAAAATACCCTCCTTGGTTCATTGAAGTGGATATTCAATGTCTTCCTCAAGTACCACAAGGATTCCCCCTTACAGTCACTTGTGTAGGTACCTAGAACATGCCAACAAGGTTACCATTTCTAAAAAATATGGTTGGGTGGAACAATCGTCAGTCAAGACTATCATGTGGGTGGGGAACACCAGGTCAAGTCTTGGCTCCCAAATTTTCGAGAACATTGGAGTTACTCTGGAGACATCCACGTCTCAAAACCCCGAATACATGAAGTAGTCCCACCAAAAAAATGGAGAGGGGATATCTCAACCACTTACTTAGCTTTACCTAGTGCTTAAATCGCATGTGAGGTGAGCTTTCCTGGAATCGGTTTTGTTACTAATGGATTTTCGCTCATTAATGGTCATAGTTTTGTTTTGTGGCCTTGGAGAATTAAGTCTCCAAACCTATTCCAAGGCTCAAGATACTAAGCTATTGTTTGTTTGCTATCAAACATAAAAAAAAAAATCTAATTGATTTTAATTGCGCTTGATTTTAAATGGCTATTGTTTACTCAAAGAGAACGAAATGAAATTTGATGGTGTTTTGACTCAAGAACAATCCCAAAATAAAGCTATATGAACAAATGCAAATTTTTCTTTCGATGAAGAGATACTTAAGAGAACAGAAGAGAGCTTTCTCTTTTTCAATAAAATACATGCACCAATGATTATAAAATTCCTTAATGACAATACAACTTTCAATTCCACTAATGAACCAAAGACTCTTGGTCGAAGTATGCTCAACATGTAATGCAAAACTCTTCAAAAAGATTTTTTTTTTGAAAGATTATGCCAATCAAAAGAAAAACTATACCTTTTTCATTACACAAATAAAAAAGATGGGAAAAAATAGATTAAAAAGATTATAAACAATATGAAACGATGTATTGCAAATGGATTAAAAATTCCAAGAAGACCTAGAAATTAGATTACAAATCAAGAGAGTTTTCTTTGTTTAAACAATGAAAACAAATCTTGAAGGAAAGCCTAGAGGATTTTTTAAAAGAAAATGGACGCTCTTATAGGGGTACCACTAGCACTAAAAGTTTGAGGGAAGAAGGTTAATGAATTCAAACCATACCCATAGAAACAATAAGTTCTTTGAATCAATCAAATAAATGGCACAAAAAGGAAAAAATAATTTCAAATGACTTGAAAATAGGTTGAAGCAATGGATGCTAGAACAGATCTAGGAAGGATCTATAAGGCTATAAGAAAAAAACATGAAACAAATCTGGTCTAGATTTGAAGGATGGCCCATGAGGAAAAATCCTTTTTTAGTTCATATTCATGCCTTGTCAATTAAGACAGAGTATCGGTCGCATGTTGTATAGGGAGAGACCCGTTACCACAAGCACTGGTCACATTGTTTAGTGTGATTTTCTGGTGGTCGTGCATTAGAATGGAGAAACCAATGACTAGAAATTGTGTGGTCGCTATGTATTCACTGGAATCCTGCAACCACGGTTGTACAGGTGAAAAAATCAATAGATCTAAAGAAGATCTATGATATCTGAGGCTGGAATATTTCAAACATGCTCGGAAAATACTTACTGGTAAAAGGAAAACAAAAAACAATGCTTGAACAAGCAAGGATATTGAAGAAATAAATTTAAATAAACTGAGGAAGAAACTAAATAAATAGTAATGACTTTCCCAGTGGATTTTACATTCTGCTATAGGATAATTTAACCCTGCAGGAGTTACCTCCCTTATGCTCTTCCTAGACCCAAGACAAAAATAGAGATACAACCTGTAGACCTTCCTAGATCTGAATCATACATGAATAGATCTACGAGAGAACAAAAAAAGAAACTTACTTAATAATTCCATGGTTGTCCATGCATGCTCCTAGGTTGTTATCTCTTTTGAATATGTCCTTCACATTCACGAACGAGGAATTTCACATAGGGACACACAAACAAATACCTATCACAAGATCAAATGTAATATATATGGATTGATAATAGATCTAATAATATGACATGAAGGCATGAAAATATTAATTCTCTATGAAGATCATAACAATCATATATAATAAATTAGAGGGGAAAGTCATGTGCATATTCTATTAATAAAATTAAAGGCTTAAGACTTACGATCAAGAGGCTTATTGAATTTCTTCCAAATATTCTTTCCTAAGCTTCATGATCAAAACGACAATATAATTTTACTCTATCTTTTCCTCCCCTTTTCCCATGAGAGACCCCCAATATATAGGATGATAGAGATAAGATGGTGGAGAAATTGAGACACTCAAGATAGCAAGCTTCTCGAGGTCATATTACGAGAAATATGTGCCTTGATCATATTTCCTTGTAACAAATCCTACTTCTAGAGTAACAGACCTGACCACGCCCTGCATTCTTGTAGTGCACGACTGGTTGCGAATTGAAAGAGAGCAAGTCAGGACCATCAAATTTTGGTCACAAGTTGTAAAGGGACAATCTGTGACCATGAAAAAAGGTACTAAAAACTCAAGGGAAAAGTAACATAACTCGGTGTCTCAACCTGCTAACCTCTAGATGATGTCCATCAAGTATTTAGGTGGAAAATAAATGTATAACAGGCATGACCCTCTAACATTAGTTGGGCATATGATATATTCTATTATTTTCCTTAATTATGCACACTGAAATATACTTCTCCCTATTCCAACCAATTATTCAACTTCACAACATCAATCTCACCTTGACAAGGCTTGATGTCCACTTTGCCTTCTAGTTTAAACAAAGTTTTGGAATTTGCGTTATCAAAGATCATTTTTTCTTTATCTATATCTTCTTCATATTTAGGGTTTCCATTAGGATCAACATCCTCACTAGAACCATCGTTCTCATTAAACGTTTTGAACTTGCTTTCTAGAATTTGCATCAATTTTTCCATCTATTTGGAGATCTTGAAGTATTTCTCTTCAAATTTTCAAATCTCTCCTTCGAGTCATCCTCTAGAATATCATTATGATTATACACCATTTCTAGGGCTTGAGGCTTGTTTCCATACTTTCCTTTCATTGATCTTTGGATCTTGCAACTATTCCACACAAACCCCAAAGGAAACTATTATGATGCCAATATCATTTGTAAACTAAGGTGGATATTCCCCAAGACAACTCATCACAATAGATCTCCAAATTCCATTGTGAATACAATGAGGTAATACTCTTGATTTATAAATTTCCATGGATAATCCATTGGAATAGTTTGTCACGATAGATCTTACAAGTTCTGTAAACTCTTGTTATGTAGTCTTTTTACTTAAGATTAAGATTTCATATTACTATCTTATCACAAAATTATGAAATAATCTAACTGAAATGAAAGAAGCTAAACAAATATGACACCATCCACACAAAGAGAACAAGATGTACCATGGGAAAAACTAATATGGGAAAAACCCATCCATAAGGTGAGGACTAGGCCTTTCTATTTTCTTCTCAGTTATGAAATGCAAATACAAAGAAAGTGAACTCACTATGGAGTTTCCATGGACACTATGGCTTGTATGTTTACTATAGGATCTTCTTCTTCCTCTGTTATGGTCCAATATCCCACTCCCTTTCTCTACTCAACCATGGAATAATAATCAATACAATAAGAATGGAACCCCTTCCTTCATATCGGGCTAGTTTTTAGCAATCTCCTGATAGTTATCTAGGGTTAGGGTTAGTTTTTTTTGCATACCTCAACTCCTGATTAAAGTTAGGGTTTTTGACCCTCTATATTCTTCTTGAAATTTCGCACATGATTAGAACCACTTATGTGATTAAGGGACATTGATGTGGCATCCTCTCGGTACCATGGTGGTCAATAGGATATGTCAACTTGTGGGAGGCATAAATTCCTCATATGAACTACAATTGAGTTGATTTTTGCATTGTTGCAATGCTTTTGATGTGTAGAACAATGTTTATAGGATATATATATATATATATATATATANAATATATATATATATATATATATATATATATATATATATATATATATATATATATATATATATATATATATATATATATATATATATATATATATATTTGCAAAGTGTTTTCCTCAAAAAATTATGTTTGATGCCTCAAACAAGATCTAGATGTTTTTTGGATCCCAAATCACAAAAACAAGATCAACTCCTAAAATGGGTCCAATAGCTCCATTTTTCCACCCAAAAAGTACCAAAATAGATGAAAAATTATATGGTGATCTATTTTAGATCATACCTCCTCATTTTGGGAGGCTTTTGGTCCCCAAACCTTTTACTGAAGGAGGTGAGGAATTTTTTCTTCTACCTTCTCCCTAGAGTACCATTTGGCCTTACCTAGAAGTTATCCTTCTAATCCAACCTTCCAAAGTTCATGCTACACTCGTTTGGTTGTTTTGGACTTCTTTTGCAAAATTGTATCCTCTGATAACTATACTTGATGTTTTGGTGCTAATTTCTCTATGGTAGGTAAGACTTTCCCATTAGTTTCATGGTTTAACATGGAAGGCTCACAAAGTTTTAGACTTTCCACATTCACTATTGAGTAAATGCACATATATGGGGTAGATTGAGTATGTAGGAATTATCACTTATCTTCTCCAAAACTTCAAAATGAAAATACTGCAAAGCCTTGATCTTCTTACCATGACTTTATAACATTTCTTTGTTCAAATGCAAAAAAACTATGTCTCCCACCTCGAATGTCTTCTCAATTTTGTGCTAGTCATGTTAGACCTTATACTTTTATTGTGACTTCTTCAAGTTCTCATGTACTTACAAATGGATCTACTCAATCTTATCAATGTTTTTCAAACTTCAATGCTTCTCATGTGGTGTCTTCCCTCATTCCCCATTCTTTTCCATATACAACATCTAAGGGTGAAGGTGGAAAATACTCAAAGCAAGTTTCAAAAGGTGACTTATTGGTAGAAGTGTGAACTAATATGTTATATGAGTGTTGACTGTAAATCAAATTTTCATTCCAGGTCCTTGGATGCTTCTAATTGTAACCCCTAAAAATATAAACCAATGTCATATTCACTATTTATGTTTGTCCAACTCTGTGTGGATGGAAGTTGTGTATCTCTTCAACTTGGTGACCATATTCTCCCAAAGTGTAGTCCAAAAGGCATCGAGAAATTTGGTATCTCTATCTAAGATGATTATCTTAGTATACCAAAGTGCACCTAGACCTTTGGAAATAACATTTTTTCTAGCCTCGTCCCTTTATGGTACTTTTACAAGGCATGAGTTTGTACATCTTACTAAACCTATCAACTACCACAAATAGATAGTCATGTCCCTTATTGGTTCTTGATAAATCACCAACAAAACCCATGGAAATGATATCATGTGGTCTCGTAGGTATAGGTAAGGGATGTCATAAACCTTGATCCCTATTACTAAGCTTGTTGTTACAAACAAGTATGCATCCTCAAATAAACCAAGTTACATCGTCTTACATTTTGAGCCAATAAACATACATTTGCAAGTTGGTATTTGTCTTCCTAACACCAAAGTTCCTTGCAACTTTGGAGGTGTAATATTTTCTATTATGTTGCAATATTTCACTTTCACAAACACATAGATTTTCCATTTTGTAGAGAAATCCATATTAGATATGATAGTCAACCTTGTTGTAACATTTTTTTACACGAACTTGGCCTTATAACTACTGAAATGCCTCCTCAAGTCCTCATCTTCTGTCTATGGCTCTTTCTATGCATCATGGGTGAAAGGCTCCATGTGCATTAGTACCCAAAGATGTGATATTGGATATGGGTGGTCTTGAAAGCATGTCTACCAACTTATTAGTACCACCCTTCTTATATTTGATGATAAGAAGAAACTACTATAAAAACCCCATCCACTTGTAGTGTTTGGTTTGTTGAAGCTTACTTGGGGTCTGCCTACAAATATTGCAGTGGCTAGTGATTGGTGTGGATGACAGTATCATTGCCCATCAAATAGAGCTTCCATTTCTTAACAACGTGAACTAGAGGATAGATTTCCTTGTATATGTAGGGTAATTCAAGACTTTTCTATGGAACATTTAAAAATGATAGCATACCAACTTACCTCCTTACATCAAGACTGCTCCTTTAGTATATCCACATGCATTTGTTTCAACTTCGAAAGGCTTCTGTAAATTGGGAAATGTAGGAACTAGATCTTGACTATCTTTCGTTTCAATGCTTCAAAATATTTTTGTTGATTCTTTCCCCACTAAAGACTCTTGTTGTTGGTTGTTATGGCACGGAATGGTGCAACCATAGCTGAAAAGTATTCTATATAATTCTGAAGGTACTGTGATTCCATCACAAATATCCCATCTTCAGTGATGTTAGTATGAGTTGGACATTTAATGATGGCCCCCATTTTTATTTGATCTATCTTGAGTTCCCCTCCACCCATCACATTCCCAAAATAAACCAAAGACTATTGGGAAAATTCGCATTGCTTAAGGTTTGGCAATAACTAATGCTTGTTTAGGGTCTATAACACTTGGATGAGATGTCATATATTCTCTTCTTAGGTAGAGATATAAACCAATATATAATCTAAGTACACTATAACAAATGAATTATCTAGAAAGAGACACAATACATCATTCATCAAATGCATAAACATAGTTGATTCATTACATAAGACAAAAGGAATTACAAACCCTTCGTATAGACCTTGCATTATCTTGAAGGTAGTCTTCAAGTGTCTTATTATTTTTCACATAGCCGATGGTATCCTTATTTGAAATCCAACTTGGTGAAGTACTTGGCATGCTGCAATTGATCTAGCAATTAATTGATTTTGGAAAGAGGATATCGATTCTTAAGGGTGATATTATTAAGACATATATAGTCGATGCACATTATCCAAGTACCATCATTCTTGGGTACTATGATAATAGGTGATCCACAATGTGAGGTGCTTGGTCGAATTATTTCCTACTCCAATAGCTGCTATAATTGTTTCTTCACTTCATATTCTTCCAGGATGGACTTCTTGTATAGTCTGATGTTTGGAAATGGGGAGCCAAGAAACAATTGTATCTCATGATCCACTTCCCTCTTAGGTGGTAACCCTTTAGGCTCATGTAACACTTTTATGAATGCCTAAAAAATCTCTTATAATTGGTGTTTTTTCTCTTTAATACATCCTTCTAAAGATGCCTTTACTTTTACCAATTCATTTCCTCGTTGATTCTCTCTTAACAAGAGCAATACAAACTTCTTGTTGGAAGATATTAGTTTCTTGGGTTGGTTATCACTTACCAGAGATATCTTAGATATATATTTATGTGCATTCAAGATAAAGGACTTCCCATACTTTATTAGGTGGTACTAGTTTGCTCTCCTCATGAAAATTGAATCTCTCATGTACATGTAGGGGCTTCCAAACATGACACCACATACATCAAGTGGTAATAACACATATACCTCCACTTCATCAATATAGTTTGCAAGTATAAAAAAAAATGATCTTACACTATTAAGTAACCTTGAGCTCTGCATCCTTATTTACCCATACCAAGGGGTATGGGTGAGGATGGTCATGAACTTCCAATCCAATCTTGCTAACTATATCATCTGCTATGAGGTTGGCCTGTGAACCAAAATCAAACAAAGTATCCACATTTTCCTTCTAGACCTAGATCATGATATGGAAGAGTTTAGTCACATCCTTCTCTTCCTTGGGATGGGGGGTATTTAGGTTCTCCTTATTTTGTGTTTGTGTGCATACAATCATTTCATCTACATCCAATATTCTCTTGATCTGAAATGGATCGGAAAAAGAGAATAGTTGTAAGACTTAGTCCCTACAGATGTAATTTGGTAATTAATGAAGGTTAGAAAAATCATAAAGGGCAATGCAAAATTTATAAATTAAATGAGACATAGAGAGAAAAAAAACAAATAACTAAGTAAAAAAAAATGAAAATAAGAGAAGAAAAGAGAGAGAAATGGAAATTGGAAGTTTAGTCACTTGGTGTTCCCATTACCCCCCCAACTCTCCTATATCTCATGGTACTTCACTATCAAAGGGTATTTTTTCCAAAGAGGTGAGGATGCACATAAATCCATGCATTGAAATGTAACCAGAGACTATCAAAATGAGAACTGAGTCACCATAGAATGTTGGTTTTTTTATTTGGGTTTCCAAAGTGAAATCTTCGTGTTTATGGTGCGTTTTATTTTACTATTGTGCAAATTCTATGTGTGAATTACACTCCTCTATTTTGTTTTTAATGTGATGCTCTGAATGTGTTAATGGTGACAATTAAGAATGGAGAGGAGAAAATAGTGTGCATGAGTTATTTTTGTTCTTGGCTATGCTTAATTTGTCACCTATAGTTGAATTCATGGTTAGAATGAAGAGTTCCCCATTTTGTTTATGTTATCTTCACTTAGACATTCATTTTCCTATTAATACTTTGCATTTCAATGGATTCTTTGTTATTTTAATAGTGGGAGAATTCAATATCTATTGTATCACCATAGATTTACTTTATAATTTCATTCTTCCTTAGAAAATAAATATTTCCAATAGCTCTTTATTCACTATTGTTCATTTTATTATGATATTAGAGATCTATGGTTAACGTTAACTGATTGTTGCACTATTCTAGAGGGTTTCTAATTATGTTTGTCAAGTTTATTGACCATTGAGGGAAGACACGTCAAGTTATTTTCTTTCCCATGAATGCACATAGTCCATTCTAGCTTCCTTGAAGACAATACACAAGCCATATTAGTGTGGCATCTAGATATCATTGATCCCCTAAGGTCGTACAATTCAATTGCTAGGTGTGTGAGCTAGTGGAAATATTGCTTAACATTTTGGAAAAGAGTTGAGTGGTAATTTGTTCCACTAAATAAGAACTTGAATTATTTAATTCCTCTCTTCCTTGTTTGGCATCTTGTGGGTTAAGATTACATGGACATTCCCAAGTACAAAGCATTGAAATTTGTGGACTTGTTTTCCTCTCCTATGTCATTAAAATAAATTCCTCACATATAGATATAATAAATGGTTTTAAGTGAATTAAGAAATTATAATCTCTTATGTGGTTCAATTAATGATGGATAATTTGAATTTGAGTTGATCATAATCACACAAAACTGGGGAAGACATTGCAATTTACATGATAATTTTCCAGTGAAGCTTCATTCATGTCATACCAGTCACTTGGAAAGAATACATACATATTGATGGGTAGTTCCTTGCAATGAAATTTGTAGTTGAAGCTTGAGTACATAATTATGGTGGTTGCAACTAAAGTTACATTGATTTGAGTTTTCAGTTGTCCAAACATGGCATAGCAAGCCAATAGAATTTCTCATTTTGTTTGGAAACAATTCAAGAGATGGTGCATTTTTATCTTAACATAACATAGGTTGATCTATTGTTGGCAATAGAAACAATCACTTGAACTTTTTGATGGTTATTATTGGCCTATGGTACCAAATAAGTGACCAAACCTTGAACCCAAGCCTAAGGAGAGCCTGCATGCCTATACGGTGATCAAAGAAGCATAATTCTTAGATTTAGTTTAGTTGTATATGAATGTGCAAAGGATTTGCACTGAAGATGGAGTTCTTAGTGAAAGAGGATTTGTAGAGTCTTGGTTTTTATTGGCTTGATTACTATTGTGTTGTTGGTTGATGTGTGCAACTTACACCAGAGAGCAGACCATACCTCTAATCTTGAATAGTAGTTGCAGTCAGGACTGAATTGAGAACAAATGCCTTGTAACCATTCAGAGAACAATGATCTTTACATTAGTTATAGACACAAATATCAGAAAGTTAATTCCACAAAGTATCCATGTTCGTGAAGTAGAGGGATATAAGTCGCTCATTTATGAATCAACTCTTTACCTAGTTTCTTGAATCCACAACTAACATTTTCTTCTTCTCGAAATCCTTCATTCTATTATTTGGATTTATCTCTCGATGTGGCTTTCAACACTTATCTTCGATGTGACCATTAATATTACAATGATCACAATGGATTTTTGGATCATTGCATTAATATGCGGTGGTTGTTTTCTTCTTATCCTTTCCTTTCCATTTCTTATTTCCCTCCCTGGAAGCATCTTGGTGGTATTTTTACTTCGAACCACTTGGTTGTTGTTTATTCATGTCCATATTTTCCAGATATTATGCTTCCACACAAGACTCATCAACTATTCTAGGTTTAATGAGCACCACTTGCCTCCTTAAATGACTATGAGACCTCCAAAATACTTGAGGAATACATGCATGTTCTTGAGAGATATACCTAACATAATGGCTTGTTTTTTGAACTCATTGGTGTAATCTTTTACATGTTATCCTTTATTTTGTTGGAAGTAATACTAATGGATCCACTAGTCCTCTTCCTATCAAATAGGGTAAAACTATATCTTAGTGATGGTTTTAAACACCTCCCGCTTAGTTACCGAGGGATTGCCCTCTAGCCTAAGTGTCTTCTTGTGACATTGCCACCAAGTTTGGGCATGGACCTCTAACTTCAATTGGATAAATGATGTCTTTTTCTCTTCTCTTCTATTATGAACACTGAAATAGACTTTTAACTATTGCAACCATTGATTCAACTCAATGAAATAAATATTGTAATGTACCCAACAACCCTTGTACCTGTTGGGATGGTGGGGTACTTGGAAATTTTCTTCAATTTCCACAATTTCTCCCTACTATTAAACTCTGATACCATATAGCTTATCTACCCTATCATATGGTGAAATTGTACATCCAAAATGACTTGTAGATTTATGCAATTCATCTAAACATACATAAATATAAATGCAGAACGATTCTTTGAGCATATAACAATTAAACTAATTTTTTAACACATCATAAACAACGTAAAAACACAAATTACATAGAACTTATATTTAATAATGAGTTACACCAACTAGCCACTAACATGGGACATTCCTCCCAACCATAGGCACTTTTTCACCAGTTCGTTTTACAACAAGCCACCCATGTGTTGGGGTTATGAGTCCAAAGGATGAATAAGTACTCTCTCAACCCAATTCCCACTATTTTTCAACCTATTCACTCATGCAAACATCCCAATTACTAGTTGTCCCCCCCCCCCTTCAGTATGCACAACCCAAAGAGTGGATCCCCTTCTTTTCAATGTAGTCCCTCAATCTATCACACCCCTTTTTTGGCTTCAACACAAAATGGCCAAGAAAATATCAATGTTGGGATCTGTAGGGATTCTCAATGTCCACTTTCATAATAGAATTAAAATTCAACCCAATTACAGGCTTGGATGTATTTCTCTTGCAGCTCCCTCTCGGGTAGATTGATGGTGAGAATGATGGTCAGAATCCCTGAAATTCGTCAAAACAAGGATTAAGTATGCATGCTTTGAAATTTCCACTTGCCACCCAAAGGACCACTTTTGAAACCTTTTTATAAACTTAGGATAAAATGCTCATGTGACTCTTGCTTTGGAATACAATATTATATTTGGCATTAAACCCCCCTTTTAGGATTCCAAGCCCCCTCTCTTTCCTCTCTCATGGAGTCATTGTCCTCATCATCTCATAGCCAATGATGTATATTTTTTTATCAATAACTTCAATGTACATCATTTAAATTTTTTGTCCCTTGGCCATGCTACTTGGATCACAACCTAATTCACATATTTACATTACATTACATTCTGGGGATCAAAATTGGGGTGTCAGATTCCCCTTCCTATTTTTTTGCACCATCCTTAGTGAAAATCACCCTATAGGTGTTCATATGTATACAATTTTTATATCAAAAAGTCAAAATAGATGTGGGTATTCTTCCCACATTGCATATTCTAGCTCCCATATCATGTCCTCAGGGATGTAGTAGGTCCACTAGACATTTACCTACCAGATGGATTTCTTTCAGAGCACCTTGAATTTATGGTCCAGGATATGCATTGGCTCTACCTGAAAGTCCCCTTTTAGATCCACCTGAATCATACTCCAATCAATGTCATGGTTAGGATCATGTACATATTTTTTCAATAAAGATACATGAAATACATTATGCACATATATGGATGCGGGCAATGCAAACATATATGCAACTGAACCTATTCTGTCTAGTATCTCAAATGATACATAATATGTGGCTTCCAACTTGGTGAAAATTCCCAACTTTAGTAAACTTCTCTTTGGTTTTACTTTTAGGAAAACATGTTCTCCGATTTGGAATTCTTTGGCTACTTTATCCTTGTCTACGTCCCTTTTCTGCTTGTCCCGGGTTGCCTTCAAATTCGTTTGATTTTAATATTTTTCTCTTCCATCTCCTTGAGCATATTAGGCCCATGCACCACTTTGTCTGTTGGATTGTTCCAAGTCACTAGAATATTACACTTTCTAGCATACAATGCTTCAAATGAGATCATTTTCAATGATGCCTGATACCCATTGTTGTATAAAAATTCTACTAAATGTAAATACTCTTCCCATTCAGATGGCTTGTACATCACATACATTCTCAACATTTACCAAATTACTTGGTTGACCCTCTTTGTTTTCCTATCCGAATCTAAGTGATATATTGTATTAAAACTTAAATTTGTTCCAAATCCTTTAAACAATCATTTCCAAAAAATTGAAGTAAATTTGGAATCTTGATCTTACACAATTTCCTTAGGCACTTCATGTAGCCTGACAATTTATTTCATGTAAATTTCTTCAATGTTGGTTTCCTTATGTGTTAGCTTCACTGGAATAAAATGGTCAGCCTTTGTGAGCTTATCCACCACTACCATGATGGAATCATGCTGCTTCACTATTCTAGGTAGCTGCTTGGTAATAAAATCTATTGAAACAACTTCCCATTTCCACTCGGGAATGGGAAATGGGTGTAGCAATCCAGTTTGATGTCTATGCTTAACCTTTACCTATTTACACTACATGTATCTGTCTATATACTCAGCCACATATTTCTTCATTCCCAACAAAAAATATTGGCTTCTTATGGCTACAATTGTTTTATCATATCCTAGGTGTCTAGCATAAGGAACATTATGCATTTCTTCTAACACCAAATTTCTTAATTTCTAAAAATTAGGAACATAAATTTTGTTCCTATACAAGAGGATCTCGTCCTCTTTCAGCTAATAATATTTACATTTCTACTATAAATTACCTTGTTGTTAGCTTTTTTTTAATGTCCCTTTCTAAATGAGTTCTAGGAGATTGACAAAATAGCCTAAGTAATTCTCGTAGGATATAGTCAATGGAAAAAGGGAATTAGTGAATTGTTTAATGTCACTGAGCATAAAAGTAACTTTTAAAAAAGGTGATATTGAGTAATTAATAAAAAATGCACCTAAGTGACTATTGAGTTAATAAAAAGTCACTTTAACTTATTAAAGGGTAAAAAAGTCGCAGAAGGTTCAATAGAAGAATAAAAAGGGAAATGAGGGCGCCCTCTCTCATTATTCACTTGCTAATTTCTAAAATCGAATTGAGAGATCTCTTGCGGCTTTTGGGACTCTTGGGATGAAAACCCTAAAGATTGTTTTTCTGAGATTGGTTTTGGCGGTGAGACTATCCACCCTAGCTGGTTAGTGAGAAGAGATCATATGTACTTCTTCATTGTGCTCCATTGATAGTAGAGTTTTATTTGTGGTATCGTTTCTCTTCATATGTGGCCGAGTTTCTTATTTGCAAAGACGTTTGGGTTTGAGGAGATCGAACTTTCCACTATTGGGTTGTTTTCTTTCATTGCGGGTCAGATACACTGTTGTGGTGGGTTTGGGGCTGAGAGAATGTTTTTTTACTAGCTGGGTGAATCCTTGAGTGTAGGGGCCAAGTTCTGGGCCATTATTTCTCCATTTGAGGGCCAAATCTCTCATGTCGGGTGCATCATTTGGTAGTTGAGCGCATATTTGGGTGGGAGGCAATCTTACCTTTTGGTGTTGAGTTTCTTACTTTAAGAGGGGTGTATTCCTTTGTTGGGTGAGTTTGTGAGGAAGTGGGATGAGTTCCTACTCATTTGAAGTCGATTTCATTGCTTTGATTCACCATATCCTCTGTGGGTCGAGATGCGATCAGATATGGGTCAAATACCTTCTTCTAGATTGTTGATTCATCCATTTATTTAACTGTTGTAGCAAGGTTTCATTTCCAGACTTCCCATTTCTTATTGTCTACTGTATATTCTTGCATCTACAGACAACCATTGATTATTCACAGGTCAAAAAGTATTTTGTTGTTGTTGTTGTTGTTGTTGTTGTTGTTGTTGTTGTTGTATGAATGAAAAGGAGTGTTGTATAATTGATGCATCAGTTCAATGCCAAGAACTAAATAAGTATTCACATTGTTCTATAATTTGTTGTTGATTTTATCTATGTTACTCTATCATTTTTGTTATTGTTATATGCTAAATACTTTCCAAAAAAAATGTTGTAAACTATTTGAAAACAACAATATATCAACAATACCCATAAACTATCCACATAAGAAAATTATTTGACTAAGTGTCCACATAGCAGACCAAGAAAAAAACTCAAAGAAAAATTATAGAGGGACATTACAGTGGTATCAGAGCCTTAGTATTTTCAGATTGAGGTGGTTTAATTAATCCATGTGGCTAAGATATGAAGAAGGATATATCACCTATAGAAGTAGAAGGCGGCGAGGGGAAGAAAATATTTTTAACCAAGAAGAGATAGTGGAAGAAAACCAACTAGAGCCAGAACAAGAAGAAGTCATGGGGCATAATAATGAAGACAAGTCTTTTCAAATCCTAGAGGGTCTAGCCAATGGGTAACAACAATTGGAACAAATTTTGACACAATTAATTTCTAGTAACCAGACAAACTAAAACCATGGGGGTAACCATGGTAATGGATGCACTAATGGACACAATATGGGAAAAAATGGTGCAAGAGGAACCAATGGGAACAATGGAAACCATGCAGTGGGTAGTAACAATCATATTCCTGCACAGGTTGGCACTAGAATCACATGTAGAATAAATCATAGGCTTCTTATGCCTCAGTTTGTGGGGAAACAACAAGTAGGGAGTCAAGGGCAGGAAGGTCAGGGTGAGACCTTTGATGATTATTGGAGGGAGTACCAGGCTCTTGGTGAAGAATTTTAGGAATCCATGTCACTATAGGACTACTGCAATATCAAGTACAGGAACAAGCCAATGGAGGTTAACCGAGGTTAGTAGAACATTGATCTCACGAGGAAGATTAGGAAGCTCACCATTCCCTCCTTTGATGGATCAAGAAAATTCATAGCTAGACCATGGGTTCAAAATTCAGACACATACTTCCATCTTAACACCATGTTAGAGGCAAAAGCGATTAAATTCACTACTTTTCATTTCGACGAAGAGGCCCATGAGTGGTGGTACCATGGATTGGTCACTCTAGGACATGCCAATATTACCTCTTATCTAGACTTCACTCAGAAGTTTATGGATAAGTTTGACAAGAAGGATGCATAGATACCTTTAATAGACTTGGTACAACTCAAATAGGTTGTGACACCAAATGCCTACATCAATGAGTTTCATAGTCTTGTAGTCATAGTGATAGATATATCATAGTAGAGATTGGTGATGTTGTTCGTTGAGGGTTTATCTAAGCCACTGCATGGTTGGGT
Organism: Picea engelmannii; assembly: GCA_009831015.1. Classification (NCBI taxonomy): domain Eukaryota; kingdom Viridiplantae; phylum Streptophyta; class Pinopsida; order Pinales; family Pinaceae; genus Picea; species Picea engelmannii. The sequence continues at coordinate 327,592 of ML781436.1, read as the reverse complement.
AAAAGCCTTAAAACCTAAGACCTTATAGGATTCCATTATCAAGACACGGGACATGGAGGATGTGGTTCTGAAGGAAAAAATGTTCTCCAAACCTTTTGTTCCACAAAAGGGAAATTATAAGAAACCCTCTTAAAAAGAGGGAACAAGTAAGGAGAAGTTGTATGAGGCAAATCATAAGGAGTTGAGAAGAAAAAAACTTTGCTTCAATTGCAAGGACCCTTGGGAACCTTGGGAACCTTGGAAAATGTGTATGGGAAAAGGCAAGGAACATTATATAGAGGTGCTCTCAGATAGTGACGAGGAGGAAGAAGCAGAGCATGTACAAGATAATGAGAAGGATAGATCAACTGAGGAGCAACCACATGAGGAGGTCAAGAGTGGAGATATCACCACTTTATTGAGTGTCCCATATTTCACACCTTCAATATCCGATGTGTAGTACATTTTCAACAGGTCATAGTATTTATTGATGGTGGGGAAACCCATAACTTCATCGACTCAGCCTTGGTGGCTAAGAGGGGCATTCCTACGGTGGATTTTGAGGGATTTTATGTAACCGTAGTTGGTGGGAATGTTATTCCTTGCACACAGAAGATCCCGCAATTATTCTTCACATTAGGAAACTACACGGTGACCGATGACTTCTATATATTTGAGCTACAAGACACCAATGTCATACTGGGTGTCCAATGTCTTGTTCCCATAGGAAAACATTATGTTGACTACCAGGATGTGGAGATGGAGTTCAAATAAGCAGATGGTAGGAATGTCTTGAGAGGCATGTCAAATGATTATCCCAGGATCGTCTCATCTAAATGGATGGAGGGTATTTTTAGACATGGGGATATTTCTTATGAAACCAAGTTTTTATCACTACTGAGAAACATTCAAAAAAAAATCAGCAGTATCATATAGAAATACAGACACCATTGAGTAGACACAACCGAGTCTTTGGGTAGATACCTCCAGGGAGACCACTTGAAAGAGGATTCGAGAGCAATATTGAATTAGAGGAGGGAGAGAAACCTATGATCACCATTCCCTACAAGCATCCGAAGAAATTCAAGGAGTTGCTAGAGATGGGACATATCAAAATGAGTTCTAGTCCATTTGCTTCTTTTGTAGTGTTGGTGAATAAAAATGATGACACAATGTGAATGTGCATTGACTATAGGGAATTGAATAAGAAGAAAATCAAGAACATGTACACTATACCAAGTATCAATGAGCTTCTGGATGAGTTGCAAAGGAAAATATATTTTTCTAAGATTGATCTTCAATTGGGATACCACCAGATCAAAGTTTGAGAGCAGGATATTCCCAAAACTTCTTTAGGATGTTGTTATGGGCATTATGAGTTTTTGGTCATGCGATTTGGGTTGACCAATGCACCAACCACTCTTCAGTCCTAGATGAACCACATATTCAAAAAGAAGCTAAGGAATTTTTTGTTGGTATTCTTTGATGATCTCCTAATTTATGGTAGAACATGGGAGGAGCACTTGGGACATATAGAGGATATTATGAGTATCATGCAGGAGAAGTCGCGATATGCCAAGGAGTCAAAGTGTGAGTTTGGAATGAAGAAGATCCTATACTTGGGGCATGTGGTTAGTTCTCAGGGGGTACACATGCATAGAGAGAAGATAAATGCTATATTGGATTAGCCACCGCCCAAAAACCTTTCACACTTTAGTGGTTTCTTTGGTATTTGTTGCTACTACAAGAGGTTTGTGAAGGGGTTTTCACATTTGGTTGCACCACTCAAATATATGACAAAGAAAGGAGTGTTTAGTTTGACAAAGGAGGTTCAGAGGAAATTTTACAAGATGAAGGAAGTGATGAGCACTTTCCCAGTTCTAGGACTTCTTGATTTCACTCAGCCTTCCGTGCTTGAGTGTGATGCATCAGGTGAAGGGATAAGAGAAATTTGGATGCAGCATAGGCATATGATATCATACAAGATAAAAAACATTATAGAGACGAAGAGACTCTACTCCATCTACGATAAGGAAATACTCGCCATCATCCATGCCTTGGTGAAGTTTAGAGAGTACTTGGTAGGTGGAAAATTTGTGGTTAAGACATACTACAACAACTTGAGGCATTTCTTGGGGCAAAGGGACCTAAATGAAAGGAAGCATAAATGGGTTAGCAAAATGCAGGCTTATGATTTCGAAATTGAGTATGTAAAGGGAAATAATAATGCAATTGGAGATGCTCTCTCCAGGAAACCAAATATATTTTCACTTGTCGAGATTTCAAATGATTGGAAATCTCATCTATTGGTGGAGTATTCCAAGAACAAATTTGCTTGTGAGTTGATGGATCACAGTGTACATGATGATAGGTACAAGGTGGTGGATGAAATTATCTAATATAAATACCGCTCATACTTAGTCCCATAATCGAAACTGAAGGAATAGATCATGAGAGCTATACATGATACACCTTTGGCATGACACCATGGGTACTTTAAAACTTATAGGCATATAAGAGAGAGGTTCACTTGGAAGGGACTCAAGAATGAAGTATTGAGGCATGTGAGAGAGTGTGTGACTTGTCAGCATAACAAGTTAGAGCAGACCCATCGTGCAGGGTTACTACAACCATTTCCCATCCCAGAGAATAAATGAGAAAGCATATCTATGGACTTCATCACAGGTTTACTAAGGGTACAGGGGAGGGACTGCATATATGTGGTTGTCGATTGGTTGACCAAATTTTCACATTTCTTTTCCATAACCTACGACTATAAGGTGGCACAAGTAGTAGAGTTGTTCTTCAGAGAGGTATTCAGACTCCATGGGTTTCCGAGGTACATTGTCAGTGACAGGGACATCAGGTTCCTTAGTGCATTTTGGCAGGAGATGTTTAAGTTGGTTGGCACAAAGTTGACTCCCAACATTAGCAACCACCTTTAAATAGATGGAAAAAAAAAATCATGAAAAAGTGTCTCGGGTGTACTTACATAACTATGTGTCCAGGAAACAGAAAGCATGGGTCAAGTGGTTGCATTTGGGGAAACACTACTATAAAACCACTTATCATATTTCCATTGGTATGAAACCATTCTGAGCATTATATGGCTATGATGCTCCTTTTTTTGTCTTGGAATTTGGGGAAAGAAGGGATCCAAAATCTAAGGATTGGATCCAGGAGAGCTAAGACATCCTCAAATCTCTCAAGGATAATCTACAGATGGCCCAAAATCAACAAAATATATATGCATATAGGCATTTGTTCGAGTGCACCTCCGAAGTGGGAGACTTGGTATTCTTGAGGTTACAACCATATATACAATATTCATTGAAGAAAAGTGGTGTGGAAAATATTAAGCCAAGTTTTTGGCCCCTATGGGGTGGTTCAAAGAGTTGGCGAGGTGGATTATGAGCTGGAGTTGTCAGAGAGAAGTAAGATACACATCGTGTTTCATGTTTCATGCCTAAAAAAGGCATTGGGATAGCAGGTCACTACTTCGATAGAGTTACCTCCATTGGATGAGGAGGGACAACTGGTGTTGGTTCCTGAGGAGGTATTGGAGGTCCGAGAGAGGAAGTTGTGAAAGAGGTTGATCTGGGAGTACCTCATTAGGTGGAGAGATTTTCCAGTAGAGGATGCCACATGGGAAAGTGACCAAATATTTCAAAATCCAAATTTGTAGTTGCTTGAGGACAAGCAATCTCGGGAAGGGGGGATTGTAATGTCCCTTTACAAATGATCTCCAAGAGATCGAAAAAATAGCCTAAGTAACTCCCATAGGCTATAGTGAGTTGAAAAAGGGAATTAATGGATTATTTAATGTCACCGAGCAAAAAAGTAACTTTTAAAAAATGTGATATTGAGTAATTAATAAAAAAGGCACCTAAGTGACTATTGAGTTAATAAAAAGTCACTTTAACTTATTAAAGGGTAAAAATGTTGCAAAAGGGTCAATATAAGAATTAAAAGGGAAATGAGGACGTTCTCTCTCATTATTCACTTGCTAATTTCTAAAATCAAATTGAGAAAGCTCTTGTGTCTTTTGAGACTCTTGGGACGAAAACCCTAAATATATTTTCTCTAAGATTGGTTTCAGTGGTGAGACTATCCACCCTAGTTGGTCAGTGAGAAGAGATCATTTGGAATTCTTCATTATGCTCCATTGACAACATAGTTTTCTTTGTGGTAGCGTTTCTCTTCATATGTGGCCAAGTTTCTTATTTGCAGAGATGTTTGGGATTGAGGAGATTGAACTTTCCATTGTTGGGTCCTTTTCTTTCATTGTGGGTTGAATACCTCACTATTGGGGTGAGTTTTGGGATGAGAGAATGATTTTTTACTAGCTGGGTGAATCCTTGAGTGCAAGGGCTGAGTTCTAAGACATTATTTCTCCATTTTAGAACCAAATCTCTCATGATGGGAGCATCATTTGGTAGTTGAGCGTATATCTAGGTGGGAGGCAACATTCTTACCTTGTGGTGTTGAGTTTCTTTCTTCAAGAGGGGCATATGTCTTTGCTTGGTGAGTATGTGAGGCAATGGTCCAAGTTCCTACTCATTTCAAGTTGATTTCATTGATGTGATTCACCATATCCTCTATGGGTCGAGATGCCATCAGATCTAGGTCAAATAGATTCTTCTCGATCGTTGATTCATCCATTTATTCGACTATTGTAGCAAGGTTTCATTTCCATACTGCCCATTTCTTATTGTCTGATATATATTCTTACATCTACAGACAACCATTTCTTATTGACAAGTAAAAAAATATTTTACTATCGTTGTTGTAGTACGAAAGAAAAGGTGTGTTGTATCATTGATGTATCATTTCATTGCCAAGAACTAAATAAGCAATCACATTGTTCAATAATTTGTTGTTGATTTTATCTTTATTACTCTAGCATTTTTTTTATTGTTATATGCTAAATACTTTCCAAAATAAAATCCGTAAATTGGTTSAAAACAACATTATATCAGCAATACCCATAAACTTTCCACAGAAGCAAAYTRTTTGAATAAGTGTCCACATAGAAGACCAAGAAAAAAAATCAAAGAAAAATTATAGAGGGACTTTACAGTGGTATCAGAGCCTCAGTCTTTCCAGCTTGAGGGGGTTTAATTAATCCATGTGTCCAGRAGACAAAGAAGGATATATCACCTACATAAGTAGAAGGAAATGAGGGGAAGAAAATATTTTTAACCAAGAAGAGATAGTGGAAGAAAACCAACTAGRAGAAGAACAAGAAGAAGTCATGGTGGATAATAATGAAGACAGGGCTTTGCAAATCCTAGAGGGTCTAGCCAATGGGAAACAATAGTTGGCATAACTCTTGACACAATTAATTTCTAGTAACCAAGAAAACCAAAACCACGGGGGTAACAATGTTAATGGAGGCACTGATAGACACAATAGGGGAAACAATGGTGCAGGAGGAACTAATGGGAACAATGGAAACCATGAAGAGGAAAGTAAAAATCATACTCCTGCACAAGTTGGCACTAGAACCACATGTAGAATAATTCCCAAGCATCCTATGCCTTAGTTTGTGGGGGGAAAACAAGTACAGAATCAAGGGCGGGAAGGTTAGGGTGAGACATTTGATGATTATTGGAGGGAGTACCAGCTCTTGGTGAATAATTTCAGGTGGCCATGTCACTACAGGACTACTGCAATATCAAGTATAGGAACAAGCCAAGGGAGGTTAACCAAGTTCAATAGAACATTGATCTCATGAGGAATATTGGGAAGCTCACCATTCCATCCTTTGATGGATCAAGAAAATGCATAGCTAAAGCATGGGTTCAAAAGTTGGACACCATGTCAGAGGTAGAAGCAATAAAATTACTTCCATATTAACACCATGCCAGAGGAAAAAGAAATTAATTTTGCTACTTTGAAGTTGGATGGAGAGGCCCATGAGTTGTGGTACCATGGATTGGTCACTTTGGAACATGCCAATATTACATCTTATTTGGAATTCACTCAAAAGTTGATGGAGAGGTTTGACAAGAAGGATCTGGAGATACATTTTAGAGAGTTGGCACAACTCAAACAGGTTGGGACACCAGATGCCTACATCACCAATTTTCAGAGGCTTGCAGTCACAGTGATAGATATATTTGAGTAGAGATTGGTGATGTTTTTCATTGATGGTTTATCTAAGCCACTACATGGTTGGGTAAAATCCTTCAAACTTGATACCTTACAGGATTCCATTATCAAGACACATGACATGGAGGATGAAATTCTGAAGGAAAAAAATGTTCTCCATTAAACCTTTCGTTCCACATAAAGGAAAGGATAATAAACCCCTCCAGAAAGAGGGAACAAAGAGAAGTTGGATGAGGAAACTTGTAATGATTTGAGAAGAAAAAAAAATTGCTTCAACTGCAAGGAACCTTGGGAACCTGGGCACATGTGTATTTGAAAGGGAAAGACATATTATATAGAGGTGTTCTCGGATAGTGAGGAGGATAAATAAGCAGAGTAGGTACATGACAATGAGCAGGACATATCAGTTAAGGAGTAGCCACATGAGGAGGTTAAGAGTGGAGCTATTGTTAGTCTATCGAGTGTCCCCATGTTTCACACCTTCAGGATCCGAGGTGTAGTACATAGTCAACGGGTCACAATATTGATTGATGGTGGGGAAACCCACAACTTCACCGACTCATCCTTGGTGGCTAAGAGGGGCATTCCTATAGTTTATTTGGGATTTGATGTAGCAATAGTCGGTGGGCGTGTTATTCCTTGCACACAGAAAATCCCACATTTATGCTTCACATTGGGAAACTACACAGTGGTTGATGAATTCTATATAGTTGAGATGCAAAACCTCAATATCCCATCCTTCTTCTTCATAAAGAGAATTGGTGCACCCAAAGGTGAGACACTTAGGCGTATGTGCCTTTTTTTAACAACTCCTCTAGCTACATTTGCAATTCCTTCAACTTTGGTGTACTCATCATGTAAGGATTTTTGGATACTGGGGCAACTTCAGGCATTAAATCAATAGAAAATTATGTATCTCTCTTGGGTGGAAAACCTGGAATCTCCCTAAATACATCCTCAAATTTTTGTAGCATTGCAAAATATTTAAGGTTTGGACTCTTATTCTTGGCTAGATCTTCCACATGAGCTGCAAATAATTGACAACCTTTTCCGAAACATMTTTTTAGTTGTAAGGCTGAAATCTCTCTTATAGAAATGGGTCTTAGAATCCCTTTCACTAAGMTATATTTTCCTTTTTCATCAAGACATGCAAATGCATTATTACGACAATCTGGGATAACAAGATGCTTGTCCAACCAATCCATTCCAATTAAGATATCATAGTATTCCAATGGAATAATATTTAGATCAACAATTGTATTGACTYCATTCAAATATGTTGGACAACTTCAGACAACCGCATTGATCCTTCTTTTGGTTCTAGTGGCTAGTTGAACCAAATACGATATTTCAAGATCACTCTTTTTCAAATGAAATCTATCCACTAATTTAGGATMAATGTAGTTATGGATTTCTCCTGAATCGATTAAAGTAGCAACAAGATGATTGGTAATCTTATTTTCCACCTCAATCATGTGGGATTGATGTTCTTCTTGTCGATCCTCCAAGGTTGCATATATCCTTGGAATATTTCTTCCCACATATTTAACTATAGTGGCTTCCTAAAGGTTGTGAAAAATCCTCATTTTTTTTCTTTATGAGGGAATTCTCTATACAAATGATCTCCTTTACATCCCCAACATTTGAATGGTGGTCTTGGTCTTTTGTTTGAAGATTATTCCATCTTTGACTCACTCTAAGATACTTGGCTTTTTTGATATACCTTAGGATTGCTCCTAAAAGATGGAGGAGGTTATAAATATCTCATCCTTTATTCCACTTTTTATTTCTTCTTGTCCTTCCAAGACTTCTAGAATGTTGTTCTACCTCTACTTTGCTCATACATATACTTAGCCTTCCTTATGACTTCTTCCAAGGACTTAGATTCATCAAGTTGGATTTTCTCCTAGTAGAATGTTGGAAGTTCACTCAAGAATATTTGTATTTTTACTTTCTAATATTTGATAAAACCCACATATCTTAGAAACTCCAAGAAATTCCTCTCATACTCATCCATATTCATATTTCCTAGATTGAGTTCAAATAACTCTTGTATATTTTTGTCATAGTAATTCTCTGAAAGATAATGTTGCTAGAAATATTTCTTGAAATAATTTCGAGATATCTTCTTTTCATAGATGTTCTTGACCTTATTTAACTGGTCCCACCACATAGAAGCCTTTTCTTGTGAATGGTATATGGAAATCCTAGATTCCAAGTTGAAGGAATAATTATGTAACTTAAAATAATTTATGCTTCCAAGCAACTAAGCTTCAATTTATTTTCCCTTCTTATTTTGTCCATAAAAAATTGGTGGCTTGAGCTTCCTAATATCTCCTTGTAATTTTTCCAATTCATGCCTTCTCCTTTGATCCTTGACGGGAGATACTTATGGGCTGCTCTATGGTTCTTCAGATAAATGTTCCTTCCTTTCTAAATAAATAGGTGAGTGATGTGGTCTATGAGTCGTGATAATACTCCTTGAATTCCTAGATCCTCTATATTTCTCCCTTCTTGCATGGGGTCTGCCTCATTCCTTATGTCTTGAACTTGCTCCAAGTCTGAATTTCTTTTACATTTGGTTTAAAATTTGTAACAACTAAGTATTTATATTATTTTCCTCTTCCAGAGCTCTAATTATTCTCTCATTTTTAGCTTTGTAACTCTGCGCTTCCACTCTTAAACTCTTCATGGTATCTATTATCTCTATTGGGTTTGCTCTGCTTCTATGTCCATTAGACTCTGTCTTCTCATTGCCCAAGCTAATATTCATGACCTTCACATCTTCCTTGTGGCTATGATTTCCTTCGGAATCTTCTATGATTTTAGTCCTCGTATCAAAATTGATCCATTCTTCTTATATCCTATACTTCGCAAAATGTGCATGCAACAAAATTCTGCTAAATAAGAACAACTCTGCAATTTGCATAATTTATGCCCTTTTAAGGTCACCAATCATCTTCTTTTAATTTTCTAAGAATTTGTGTTGCTCAAGTCCTAATTCTGGGTAGAAACGTTGATTCTACTCTTCAATATCTTTCCATTGACTACTCTCTCGCTCAATTTTGAGCTTTGAAATGAAAGTTGTTTCCCTCTAAAATCAACAATTTTTCCCTTTTATACTTGACTTGTTGGTAAAATTATTCTCAGAGACCAACTTCTACCACCTGTAGAAGAAAATACGTCAGGATATATATTTTATTTTCTATTGGGTGTAGATAGAATTTCTAATGGTGAACACTTAACAACCTTCATATTTGTGATATGATGCTTAAGTCACTTTTCAAAACAATTTGGAATTGACAAATTTGACATTTTTGCACTTTTACCAGACTTATTTTTAGCCAAACTAGTTATCTCCCAAATTGAACAAAGTTGTTTGGTTTTCTATGGAGGTAAAATGTTGAGTAAAATATTTTTTCCAGATTTCTGATTTGGGATCCCTTTTTCCTTCTTTGAATATCTCATAAATCCCCAAAAAGTGGCCTATAATAGTGGATTTGGCCCTATTTTAGCACCTCCACTCCAAACCCTTTGAAATTAGGCCAAAATATTCACTAGTTATTTCCACGCTTGATCTTGTTCCTTGATGTTCAAATATCACATGCACCAAGATCTCTTCTATTGAGCAATACCTTACTCTTAAAAAATCACTAATTTAAATTGTCTAGCAATTTGGAGATGAATTAGCCAATGGGCATCACTGACACTTTTATGACCCTTGACACTGCGGATTTAAATTCAAAATTTCATCTACATATGAGCAAATTTGCTCGTGTTATGTCCAAAACAATATTTTAGCTCCATGCTTGTTTTTTTAATACACCTTTATCTTTGCCGACGTGTCATCCTTGTTGATGTGAATAACACGTGCCTACTGACATGGCACGGGTTTCCACTTGTGAGTAGGTGAGGTGGCCATGCCATTTTTATGGCCACCTATATGCCTCTTCATCCTCTGAATCTTCCTTCTCTTTCTTTTTCTCCCTTCCTTCTCTTTTCTCTTCTTCCTTTATCTTTTTCTTCTCTCCACTTTACCAAATTCATGGGCCATTTGACTCCTTTTTGTCTTTTCTTCCTCTTCCATGTGGTACACTAACCTTGGTCTATCTGAAAAGCTGAGATCCAACGACTGATATTCATCAAGATCAATGGTCCACACTCATTTCAGAACAACAATTGGTCGATGTATAACTATGCAAATTACCTATGAAATATCTTATCACTGATATTGACTTGATCTAATGGTGGATATTGATTTCCAGATGAGAAGTGACTAGGGTTTAGTAATGTAACTTGAATCTGAAATATTGGACAATGGAGATTCATTCGATCCAACGACCCATATATATTTTGGGCTCAGAGTTGCTCGTCCAATAATAATGCAACTTTCCTACGAAATATCCAATGATGGAGGATGTATTTCCAATGATGGAGGATGATAGCGATCAACGAGGATCATTTCGGGTTGGGAAACAATCTAATGATAACAAACTAACTTTCCTTCAAAATATATAATGCCAGAGGATGTTCACGATCTACAATTCACATTCATTTTGGACCGGGAACCACTCGAATGATAACAAACTAACTTTCCTCTGAAATGTCCAACAATGGAGGATGATCGCGATCTACGATCTACATTCATTTCGTATTGGGAAACATTCAACCGATAACAAAGTTTGTTCATTTTGAAATGAAACTTGTGATGACACATGTCCACCTCCATGTGTCGAATCAATTGCCACCCAGGATCTCCACATCATCACCGACGTTGCTCATATGGAAAATTCCAAATTTTAAAAAATTTCCAATTTTGTCATGCTTATTTTCCATAAATTTTTCGTCGACCATGAAATTTGTAGACTCAGCTTTGTAATTAACCCTTATGCTTTACCAAATTTTACCTTGCGATTATTAATTCTACATTTTTTATCCAGTGTCCTCTCTGGATTTCACCCAAAATTGAGGATTTTACCCAATTTCACCATTTTCTTCCATGGCCGACTCTACAAATTCAAAAACTAGCCCAATAATAATGATTCTATAGTTATGAATTTAATAATTTGTGCCTCTATAACTTATCTTCCACCAAATCCGACCACATATGGGCAATCACAAACTCATAATTTATGAATTCGACCATGTTTTCCCAAATTATGCTAGTGGGGAATTTCGTTAAGAACTTCATATGCAACCTCCATAGTTTCTTTTGAAAGTGAATTTGTGGCCCATATAGCTCGAGTGTTGTCACCATAGCTCTGATACCACTTTGTAATGTACTTAACCACCCTTATATTCACTGGGATGGTGGGGTACTTGAAAATTTTCTCCAATTTCTACAATTTCTCCATACCATTAAACTATGATACCATATAATTGATCTACCATGTTATATGATGAAATTATACATATAAAATGACATGTAGATTGATGAAATTCATGTAAACATAAAGAAATATAAATGCATAACTATTTTTTAAGCATATAATTATTAAACTCTTTTTTTACAAGTCATAAACAACATAAAAACACAAATAACATCAAATTTGTCTTTAATAATGAATTGCACCAACAAGTCGCTAACGTGGGATGCTCCTTCCAGCCATAGACATTGTTGCATCAAGTCTTTCTAGAAAAAACCATCCCCATGCTGCGACTATGAGTCCACAAGGATGAACATGTATTCTCTCAACCTAATTCCCACTCATTTTCAACCTATTCACTAATGTAAACATCTCAATCACCATCTCTCTTTCCCCCTTCAATCTGCACAACCCAAAGAGTGGATCCCCTTCTCTGCAATGCAATCCCTCGGGCTATCACACCCCTTTCTAGGATCCAACACACACTGACTAGGAAAATATCAGTGTTGCGATTTACATGGATTCTCAATGTCAATTTTCACAATAGAATTACTTTTCAACTCCATCATAGGCTTGGCTCCATTTCTATTGCAAATTCCTCCTAGGTAGAATGATGGTTAGAATCCACCAACTTCCTCAAAATAAAGATTAAGTATTCATGCTTTGAAATTACCACTTGGCACTCAAAGAACCACTTTTGAAACCTTTTTCTAAACTTAGGCTAAAATTCTCGTGTTACTCTTACTTTGGAATATAATATTGTATTTGGAATTAATTCCCCCTTTTATGCTTCCTAGCCCCCTCTCTTTCCTCTCTTGTGGAGTCATATCCCCCCATTGTTTTAGTCCCCCTTGTCTTGTGACTGGTGATGTATTATTTTTTCATTAACAAGTTCAATGTACACCATTTAAATTTGTTATCCCTCGGACATATTCTTTGGTTCATAGTCTAATTCACGTATTTACATTACATTACATTATGGGGGATCAAAACTGGGGTGTTACAAATCTCACCTTGGTAGAATTTAATGTCCTCTTTCAATTCCACCTTAAACAAAGGTTTTGAAGAAGTGATATTGGAACTTGGTCTCTAGACTTTCTCTAGCTCTTTATTCAACTCGTTTTCTATATCTTCGTTATCTCTATATTTCCCATTTGAGTTGGCTTCTGATTTAGAGCTACCAAACTCCCCAAAGATCCAAAATTGCTCTCGAGATATTCCACGAGGATCATCATGTTGCAAGTGATGTTAGTGACTTGTGCTTCTAGCTTTGAAAATGTCTCCTCCTACTCATTCCTTGGATTGTTATTGTACCCATTCACCATGGCTAGGGTTTTGAGAATTATTTCTTACACCAATTCCTAGATCTTGTAACTTCTCACACAAATACGAAAGAAAAATACTCTAATCCCAATATGATTTGTAAGCTACCGTGGATATTCCATTGGAACATTTCATCACAATATATCTTACAAGTTCTACAAACTCTTGTGATAGAATGTTTTACATAATATTAATAATTAATATTACTAGCTTAGTGCACAAAATTATGAAACAAATTGATATTGAAATGAAATAACCTAAAAAAATACCACACCATCCACACAAAGAACACAAGATGTACCCTAGGAAAATTCAATACGGAAAAAGCTAGCCAGAAGGTGAGTAATATGCCTTGCTCTTTTCTTCTCAATTATGAAATGAAAATACAAAGAAAGTGAAATCACTATGGAGTTGTCATGGACATTTTGGCTTGTATATATGCTACATGATCGTCTACTTCCTCTTTTCTGCTCCAATATTCCACTTCCTTTCTCTTCTCAACTATGGAACACTAATCAATACTACAAGAATGAAACCCCTTCCTTTCCTAGCAACCCAGTCTTTAACATTATCCTAATAGCTATCTAGGGTTAACGTTAGTTTTTTCGCATGCCTAAAATATTAATTAAGGTTAGGGTTTTGGACCCTCTATATTCTTCTAGAAATTCCACATATGAATATCTCCACATGTGTGACTGAATTGGCATCCAGTTGGTACCATGGTGGTCAACAAGATAGGTCAACTTGCAGGAGGCATAACTTCCTCATACGAACCCTAATTGAGGTAATCCTTACATCGTTGGAAATATCTCAATGTTTAGAAAAATTTTGAGTGGTTAGAATTTTGTTCACAACGTTTTGACCCCCCAAAATTATGTTTGATGCGTTAAATGGGCTTCATAAGTTTCTAGAATACAAATCAATAAAATAGGGATTGCCCCTAAAATGGGTCCTACAAGCCAATAACTCCAATTTCTCCACCCAGAAAGTACCAAAGTAGATAAAAAAATGATATAGTGATCCATTTTAGATCAATTCTACTACATAATGATTACTTATTATGAAGCTATTGTATTAGAAGCATACTGCTTTTAATTTGGAAATAATTAAGAAAATAAGAACAAAACTATAATATAAAAGTGTACACCATTAGCACATTAAACACTTGATGTACCCTGGAGAAACCCATGTGGGTGAAAACTATAGAAAGAAACAAGGTCAATACCTAGCTCTTTTATTCTCATATTCACAGTAGAAAATACAAAGACATATATTTACTCACTATGGAATACATGGGCATTGTGGCCTTATTGACACCCAAAATGTTTTTATTTTCAAAATTTGTATTGAGCATTCAATATTGATAGTTCATAAGATACATTATTGGGTGAACATAAAATTATATAGTTCACCATTCAACATCAATTGTTTGTGGGAGCTATATCAGACTTGGTACATGTTCACATATCTATTATTGTTTATGGATTTGAGGATTGGATAGGTTCTTGCTAGGTGGTTCATAGTATGTACATCTAGAGGACATATCATGCTTATATCAATACATATATGGAGATTTTTCAATAGATTTAATGTTATTTCCAATAGGTTCATCCTAGTCTATTTTAGTAGGTTGTCCCATGCTTTCAAGTGATATGCAATTTTTTTATTATGAATGGGGGATGTTGACAGTGAGATGGGCACTCTCAAATTCCTTTTTTTAGAAAATTTATGTTTTTAKAAACTTGGTRTTTTTCAATCACTTGTGAATATGTTRGGAACTCAATATTGAGTTTTCCAAAGGGCTACTTTTCGATTTTCAAACTTGAAATTTTTCTATTTTTAATTTTTTTATCTTTTTTGAAATATAATTATAGATTTGGATACCCATTTGGGATGGTGTGCACATGGTTTTATTTTYGTGGCATTTCAATGTGGTTAATGTTTTGGTCAAAGTTAGTCAACCCTTGGTTTTAAAATAATATTTTGGTGCTTATGGAGATAATCACATTTTTTGATACCTAATATTGAGCATAGCATAGGGAACCTCAAAAGAACACTTAACCAATAAAAACACTTGCAAGCGAACCTCAAAGAACACATAACCAATAAAAATACTTGCAAGGGCACCTCAAAGAACACTTAATCAATAAAAACTATGGGCAGAAAGTTACTAAACTATTTGTTGTCCTAAAACGCAACAAAGGAAAATTTTGGAGATTGAAACTTAGAGCCAATCTCAAGGTCAAAGGCATACATTATTTGGCAGCTTTATAGTACCTCAGTTTTCTTCAAGATCAACCCTCATTTGTCTAGGAGATATAAGTATATTCTCATAGCCACTGATTATTTCACGCGATGGACGGAATCCATACCGCTAACTAAGGTAAACAAAGAAGTGGTGATTCATTTTTTGGAACAACACATTATTACCAGGTTTGGAGTGCCTACTACCCTTGTGTTTGATAATTCTACTTATTTCTTGACATTAAAATTAACTGATTTTTCTTTAAAAAAGGGAATTATTTTGAAATATGAAGCTAACTATTACCCCCAAGGAAATGGCCTAGTTGAATCTACCAATAAGAACCTAATTTGTATCCTGAAGAGAATTGTAGTAGATAAAAAGAGAAATTGACATAACACTCTACCCAACGCCCTTTGGGCAGATAGAGTCACTCTAAAAGAATCTATAAGAACCTCCTCATACTTTCTCGTTTAAGGGGAGGAAGGCGCTCTCCCCTTGAACATCTATTTTCCTTCCCTCCAACTCACTCAATAGTCACACACGGGAGGGAATGTCCCTCCATCCAGAAACAAATAAACACCTTGGTAAAATTTGAAGATCGAGCCAGAGCCAAAAACAAATTTGAGGTTCACCAATAGACCACAAAACGATGGCTTGATAAGAAATATGTTGGTGAAAAAGACTCTTAGGTTGGTGACTTGGTTCTGAAATGGAACAAGCCACATGAGGACAAATGGAAACACTTTAAATTTCAACAACTGTGGTTGGGTCCTTTCATGATTAAGGAGAAGATTGGCCTAGGCACCTATAGATTGCAAAACCTTGAACTGGATGTGGATCTCCTCCTCGTTAACAACTATATTCTCTAATAATACATTGGGTATCCTTTTAAGGAGCTCTCTTGTACATAAATAAAGGAATCAATCCTCCCATCTTTTTTATTTTTTTTAGTTTTCTTTTCCTTTTGATTTTGCATGTCTACTTCTCCCTTATGCTTTTCATTTTCATGCTTTTCATTTTCATGGTTAGAATTCTCTTTCTCTCTCTCTCAATATTGTTTCCTGAGATTTCCCAGAAAATTTGGTGTCGTGAATCTGAATACTAATCATGAGTATGTCACGTTGGTACCCATAGGCCTGAAAATATGCATTTTTTTCTAGACACAAGTTTATCCATTCTCGAGATCATTTTTGTGCATGAATCAAGGCCAAATTCGATAGAGGAACATGGTTTAGTGAGCTAGTCATCATATCTAAGAACAATCTTTATGCTTCATGTGAAAGTAACAAAGTAAGGCCAAGTTTTGAGAGGCACCTATAGTACTCAAGACAAAATTCTCAAGAAGATAAATTGTCTGTAATTAGGCTGAAATATCTCACTTTAATAGGTGTCATATTGCATGCCTTTAAAGGAAAAATGGAATCCCTCTCCATCCACCTTTCTTTAGAAATCAAGAGAAAAATATTTTATAAAGGAAAAGGGTTGGGGAAAGGCATTCTAGCTCATGTGGGGCATGAAAGTATTTTTGTTAGGGATATGGATGCTCGTTGGTAGCGTAGCACATCTTGTGACACCAGGGTGACTCTATCGAGGCTATGGACAGTCACTAATAGTGGACCAACACCAGAGAAAAGTTGTCCTCGTGATCCTTGATTGAGCCTCTTCCAAATTTTTTCCTAAGTTTTTCTAAGTTTCCAAACTCACTGACTTGGTCTATATCAACGGAGGAAACGTTTCCCTCTTTGATACATATAGTGTTGGAGAGTTAATATTTTCCTCACCGATACATAGAAACATCCAACCCTTGGAAAAAATTTGGTTTAATCTCCTTCGTGTATCAACACCAATTAAGTTTTGGTTGCCAATACATCAGTCTTCCTGACCTTTTTGTCTTCGATACGTGATAGTGCAAGAAAACTTAGAGAATTTTATTGAAATACTTTTGTATCAACATCGATTAAATCATGGGTGTTGATACACTATCATCAAACCTTCTATCCTCACCAGTACGTGAATGACCAACACTGAAACCCTTTTCCCCAAGTGCATCAATATTGGAAATTGAATGGATGTTGATACACCAAAAACCATCACCTCGTGGTCACCGGTTATACCGACATCCATCCACATTTTCTCATCAATACACTACAACTTCATGCCATTTCTGTATCAGTTTTAGTGCTAAAGAGGCATGCAAACTCTATAAAAACTGAGCCGACCATTTCATTTCATCATTGTTCACTGGAGGTCCCAAAGAATGAATTATCTTGAATGCAAGGCATCTAGCAAAACACTTTCCCTAATATCCATGTGTCAACTTCAAGCTTACAGGTAGGTAACCCACTCTACTCCACGTATTGACTCATTATTATTCAATTTTAGTTACATTTTCATTGCAAATAGACAAGTAAAGGCTCTACCCTAAACTTTTCATGCCTCTTCCCCACACACCTTAATCCTTCCCTAACCTCACCATTACCTCTTTCTCGTAGACATGCCCAAATTTTCACTCTTGGCAACAATTTCTAACCTAGGTATCGGGAAACCCTAACTTTTTTCTCACCTACCGTGTCTCTCCCTAACCATTAAATATGGAAACTATCACAACATTAGGAACCCGAGAATCCCTAACTCTACTCATCTCTCCTCCACATTGATCTTGGCCCCAATCCTAGAAACATGAACCTCTATTAAGTCTATATATGTGTAACAAACACCATAGGTCCAAGCTTGCACTTATTTTCTCGAACAAGTCTCAACCTTAAAACAAGGAAAAGTCACAATTTCAATGGTCATACTATTTCGAGCACCGAAACGAATCTCTCCTTACTTGCAACAATCAAGGGATGAGTGTCGATACTCTCCTCCACGTTTTGATGAAAATAATATGATAGGCGTCAATATGGTCTTCACCTTGTTGGTTTCGATCAAACTTCGACTATCGGTACACCTCTTCCCCATCGACAAGAATTTTTCAATTGATGTCGATGTAGTCTAATTTCTTCCTCTTGACATTGAAATAAAAAATGGCAAAGTCCCCTTGCAATTTCAACAAATCATTTTTTGAAATTCATTGATACACCTTTCTATATCAACGAGGATGAGATTTTTTATGTCAATACAGACGTGTATTGACGCCAAAATTATTAACTCGCCATTTTTTCCAGAAAGGCCTTAAAATCACCCAGTTGCAAAAAAAAGAACCAGTACATCTCTTTCTCCATTCTTTTCCTTGTTAAAATATTAAAGATTTGATGCTTCTAACAATTGGTGTTTTTGGTGAACTAATGGTAAATATGTTTTCATATATTCAACCATGTCTCCCTATAAACGATCACAAAATGCCAACAAGGCACCTACCGAAAAGGCCTCCGCAGAGGAAGTGCTCAGGAGGAAGAAGTAGATACCCCAACACATTTGTACGATGAAACTAAAGGGGTCATCAACAAGGAAACTTCAATCAAATGAGGTAAGATATAAAATATATTCAATAACCAAACTGTCTCTCAAGAGGAAGAACATGACTCTAATCTCAAGACATTCAAGAACATCAGAAAATCTAAGCTATACAAGGTGGTAGCACACACAAAAACCTTTTCTTACATTGAAATATTGATGGGCAGACTGAGGAAAAGTGTTGGAAACTACATCTAGAGTTGAACCCTAAGAATCGCAAGAAGGATGCAAAGAAAACAAATATTCTAGCCACAAATTCAAGCAATCAGGTTGAAAGCAACTCTGATGTGGATGAGAAGATTTTCCACACATCAATGCATATGGAGGTGAATCTAAGTATCCTTCATCACCAAGAAGAGAAGGAGATGACCAAACTCTTCTACATTAAGATCTAGGTCAAGAAGACCAAGATATATGTCATGTTCGACTCTGGTTCACAATCTAATCTCATAGCACTGGATATGGTCAAAAAGATTGGATTGGAGGTTCATGATCATATTATACCATATCCATTGGGATGGGTAAAAAAGGATGCATAGATCAAGGTAACATAACAGTGTAAGATTAAATTTGTTGCAAGTTTTGATTTTATTGATGAAGTTGAATTGGACGTAGTACCCCTTGACATATGTGGAGTAGTGTTTGGAATCCCTTACATGTATATGACGGATACAATATTCATGAAAAGAGCCAACCAATATTGGATAATCAAGGATGGGAGGTCCTACATCATCAATGTGCATAAATACAAGTCAAATATGTCACTAGTAAGTGCCAACCAAGCCAAGAAGTTGATTAGTTCCAGTAATAAATATGTTTTACTTTTCTTAAGAGAAAATCAGATTGAGGATGAGTCCATAAGAATAAAGGCATCCTTGGAGAGAAAATCAGATTGAGGATGAGTCCATAAGAATAAAGGCATCGTTGGAGGGGTGTACTAAAGAGAAGAAACATCACTTGGAGGAGTTTCTGCATGCATACCAAGGAGTCTTGTAGGAGCCTAAAAGGATACCACCCAAGAGGGAAGTGGAGCATGAAATACAGTTATTTTCAGACTCCCCATTGTTGAACATTGGGTTGTATAGAAAATCCATTCTGGAAGCAAATGAAGTGAACAAGAAATTGTGATAGTTGTTGGAGTAGGGTGTGATTCGACCAAGAACCTCACCCGTGTGGGTCATGACATATCATCATTTTGTTGATTAAGGTTGGTTGTCATTGATTTCAACCCTTGAAGAAAGCCCCGCAGCACAAAGGTTTGGGTAATGGACCCAAGATTGTTTGATGTAAAGATGACTCACTATTGTCTCATCATGGTTGATAAGAAGTAAATATGGATGAAATCCAAAGTGGTCCCCTTATGGTGAAAGCCTTCACGGGAAGACGCTTTTCGGAGGAAGAGAACCCATGCTTAATTCTGGAATAATGAGTTGAAGGACAGTGAATTTGTCAGGGAAACTATCCTAGATAGATAGTGCTTGTCATGTTATTTTCGGTGGTATGTGGAACGTCACATAACTCCTTGCAGTTAGAGAGTTATGATCATTCGAATTTGGAGAACCCCTCATAAGTCTTATAGAAGCCCCCAAGGGTCAAAGTGCTTTGCAAAAGAAATTATTTTAAATAAAGAAGCCCTAAAATAAGGAAAGTGTAAGGTTACATGAAGATATAAATAAGAGGCAAAGATCACTCATTAAACACACACTTGTACATTTTGTATATTTATTTTCTTGTGTAAATATTCTTGTAAATACTTGTGGATACATCTGAAGTGGCGAACGTCTGAGGTAGCACGAAGGGTTGACGGCGAAATTCTCAGATTTACAGAAAACCCCATTTTTTGAGGCATACGTGGGCTTTCTGTGTATAGGGTGTGTACAGTACACGGGTTGTCTGTGTATAGGGAGTGTATGTATGAAAGCTAGCTGTGTATAGGGTGAGTACATGTTGATAAATCCATGAAACTTGAGAAGATGAAGGTGCAGAAGTTCTATATTCTGAGATCAAGCTCCCAGGAAGGTCTAGAGTGCTTAGATACATCAGATCCATCCATTGGTTCAAAAGGTATGTCTTATTTCTATGAATAGTTGGATTTTGATGTATGCATGAGGAATGGAAATGGAGATTTGAGGATTCCCCCTAGAGAGACTAGTGGCTACATGGGATCTTTTGTATAAGTCAGATCTACAAAAATACAGTGTTGGTATATTTATCATTGATACTTCTTGTTGAGGCACATCTTGTATTTCTTGACATATGGCTAAGAGTTTTTATGGTACATGATTGAGATATTGTATTTATGGATGTATTGAGAAATTGAATATCAGAAAGGGGTTGATGACTAAGATCATGTGAGGGATATTATACTTGTTCATGATTACACATACCTATATGGCACATGACTAGAGAGAGACATACTTGCCATGAGTAGAGGTTATGTATGAG
>ML781436.1:275852-288810 GCA_009831015.1 Picea engelmannii | reverse complement strand
TCAAAACTGCAAAAGGTTGTTGCACTTTCAACAACAGAGGCAAAGTATGTTGCTGCTACAGAGGCTAGTAAAGAGATGATTTGGTTACAAAGGTTTATGGAGGAATTGGGAAAGAAGCAGGAGAACAGCAAGTTGTACTGTGATAGTCAGAGTTCCATTCACCTTGCAAAGAACTCAGCCTTCCATTCGAAGACTAAGCATATACAGTTGAGGTACCACTTCATACGATCTGCCTTGGAAGATGGAAAATTGAAGCTGGAAAAGACACACACTAGCCAAAATCCTGCAGACATGTTAACAAAGGGAGTAACTAGGGAGAAATTGAGTTCCTGCTCAGTTTCAGTTGGTCTTCAAGAATGAATATGAAAATGAGAAATTTGTCAGGTCCAAGAAGGTTCAGATTCCAGCATATACAGCAGCGATGGAGTTGTTGAGATTAGTCTCCAAGTGGGATATTGTTGGTTGTGGAGCCTGATTATCTTCCTGATTCATAGGTCCTTGCTTTCAGCCATGTGTTATACCCCATGAAGTATTTACACCCCAGAAGTATGTACACTCTTCCACACGAGGGAGTGCAGAGGGGGGGTACCCCCCTCTACGGGGTCCGGGGGGGCTATCCCCCCGACTGGGGGGGCTGGGGGAAAGCGGGGGTTCGGGGGCGAAGCCCCCGAAGCAAAAATTACCTTGTAAAAGTATATTGTAATTTCATTGTAAATCTGGACCATTCATTATAAGGTCGTAGATCTAACAGTAGAGATTATGTTAGGGTTTTTTGCCCTAGAAGGCAACCCTCTTTTATGAGGGAAATGTATCATGGCTATGGAGTGTGGTGAATATTGTATTATGAGAGAGGAGACTGTGAGATAAAGAAGAGGAAGTTACAGCGGGTTTTGTTGTAGGTTGTATCCCTTCATTTGTTGAATAATAATAAAGGAAGGACCTGGCAATTTCTCTGGTGGATGTAGCCCACACTGGGTGAACCACGTAAATCTGTGTCTCTCTTGTATTGTGTGTCTTCTGTGTTTTGTTTCTGCATTTGTTGCTCCGCGGTCCTGTTTTTCTAACACATCTTACAATGTTTATCTTGGACATTTGTAGGCTTGTAATATTTATATTGGACATCTTGTGGGATACATTTGTGTACAACTAAAAGTGGTAATTTTGAAACAACCACATGTTATTTCATCCCGTGAGGGCCATGCTTAAAATCTACACCATAAGGGGACCACTTGTTGGATAGTTGGTTATAATTGATGTCAACCCTAGAAAAATTCCAAGTAATGGGTGTATTTGAAGAAGTCTCTAAAGTGGTCCCCTTATGGCATAACTCTAAGCATGGACCTCTTGGGAAGATGATTTGAAGAATTATACAAGAAGCCTTGGAAATATGGCTAAGTGGTTAAGTGGTTGAGAACCTGGAAAGATGGCTAAGTGGTTAAGTGGTTGAGAAGCCCTAGAGGTGTGGTCATGAAGCCAAAAGTTGTTTGAGGAAAAAGAGGATGAAGGACATGGAACATGCATGAAAAACCATCATATATGGATATTCCTCGTCGTGTTATTTCCAATGGTAGGTGGTATGTCACTTGGTTCCTCACACTTACGGAGATATCCCTCTTGAAGATGGAAGCCCTGAAGTATGGTTAAGAACCCCATAAATGGTTGTAACAAGAAGTGACAAGTTGATCCCCAAATTAAGGAAAAGAAGAAAAATAGTTACAACAAGAAAGTTGCAGCTCAGCCCTAAAACAAGCAAAGTTGATACTTAGAAAATTATAAATACACTTCAAGGAGTCTCTCAATTGTACATGTAAGTTTATTGAATATCTATAAAGTGAGAAAGTGATCTACTGGAGAATATGAGGTAGTGAGACTGAAGCAACAAAGAAAGGGTGAAGGTCTCAAAGTTGTAGATGGGAGAAGGGTTTTCTGATAAAACCTAATTAAGTTGACCCCCGCGGGTCAGGCATAGAGTGTCTCGCGAGGATCTCTGTGGGTTTCCTTAGGCTCGTCACGCGAGGCCCCGCAAGATGACTAGCCTTTGTCCAGCGAGGCTGAAGGAAAAATGAAGAAAGATTCCATCTTGAGTTTTTTGAAAGTGATATGCACCAAGGTGCTTAGTTGGTATGTGATGATATGCATAAGGTTTTATTCATGATTAAAGGTACGTTTTTAATGTATTTTTTAGGCTTGTATCATGGATACTTTGGCACATGCTTGAGGTATGTCTTGGAGGCCTTTTTGGTACATGGATGCATATGTTTGAGGTACATGTCTTTGTGAAGTTGATATATGCTTGATATATATCCTTGCTACATTGTGTATGGTTGTTATGGTTCATTATTAGAGGGATATATTTGTGATGTTGGCACATGTTTGAGGAATATACTTGGTATATTATTTTGGATGTTATAGAATATGTTTGAGGCACATATCTTAGTACATGGTCGATGGATGTTATTGTACATGTTCTAGCACATGGTTGATGGATGTTATTGTACATGTTCTAGCACATGGTTGATGGATGTTATTGTACATGTTCTAGCACATGGTTGATGGATGTTTGAAGCATATCTTGGCACATGGTTTATGGACATGGCACATGCTTGTTACATGGATGTTATAGAACATGATTGGTGATCTTGGTATATGATCTATGTGAGTGGATTTGGTATTAGTTGATGATGAGATATCAATATCAATGATAGATACAGTGACATTGACAATGACAATGATAGAGACAATGATAGGAATAGTGATAGGTTGGATGATAGGTTGATTATCAGTGACAAGTTGATTATTAGTGATAGTGTTGGTGACAAGTTGAGTCTACACTTATATTTCATGGTGGAAGGAAGGGGAAAGGAAAGGGGGTCATAGCATCATCTCGAYTGGAGTAAAAGAATACAAGGAGTTAGAGTTTCCTTTAGGTTGGAGCCTATAAATTAGGGGGTCATAGCMTCCTTCTGGTTGGAGCTGTAAAACACATGGAGTTGTAACTTCCTTCAAGTTGGAGCCTGTAAATCAGAGGGTTGGAGCCTCCTTCYAGTTAGAGMTGGAGAATTTGGGGAGTTSTAGTGTTGGCCCTTGACCAAGTTTTGGGAKTTTCTTGGTCGTGTTGACCTATTTTGGGACTTTGATAGCTTGTCGAAGGAGGAGCGCAAAACAAAGMGGATATCACGGGATCTCGGCCCCCTTTTTGGGTTTTGGGGAATATGTGATGGGAATGGGATGTCGGCCCATGGGTTTACCCATGTGTAGGCCTATTTTGTAATATATATATATATAGATGTCTAGGCCATATAGAGGAGTAGTTGTATGAGAATAGCGCATATATGTGATGTGAATGTATTCTAAGTGAAAGTAGAGTATGTAAGTGCTTTGTGCATGACTGTAAGAGACTTGCAGAGCTAATTGGAGGTCCTTGTAGAAGATTGTGGAGGGCTTAGTGTTGTGATGCAAGGAAGAAGGATCTAGCGAGCTGCACATATCTTTTGTCATGTGTGGAGTAAGGGTTTTGAAGGCTTTGTGCTTGTAATCGATTGACTGAAGCCAATAAAGAAGAAGAGTTGGTGGGCGTAGCCCCAGGGTGGGGGTGAACCACGTAAACACTGTGTTATGTGCTTTGTGCTTTGTCTTTATGTGTTCACAGGTTATTTGCTAAGTGATTTGATATGTTTAGATAGATCTACTTCTGCTTTGTGCTTATGATATCTGAGAATATTAGATTTGATCAAGATAGTCATCCTTAGTGCTTGATACGCTCATTCTGATCCATTTATATGCTAAGTGCTTAAATACTGTAGATTAGTGTGAATGTTGTGAAGCTCTGTTTTATCAGCGAAGTGAATAGTGATTGTATATCAAGGGATTGATGGTGCTAAGAGATTTATTAAGTGTTATAATCACATATCAGTGCCCCAGCTAAGGTTTCAGACACTTGAGTCTTGAAACCACCCCTGCCTCTGCCTCGGGTGAGACTTCATCTGATTCGCAGGTGTTACCGAAAGGGTCGGTAGTTAGGGATTTTTTGGTGCATTGTTGTAGCATTGAACCCTGGGTCTGCCCCTGTTCCAACAAATGGTTTCTTTGTCGGCACCTGAAACTGTGATTGTTGGGAACTGAGGAAGAAGAAGCTTTGTGCAAAGATTCGACCTGGGATTGTGAAAGATTTGTGCGTAGATATGTTCCCTCGTGCACAGTATTCTACTTGACTTATAAATCTCTGTACTAAAAGGAAGAAGCCCAATCTGAATAAAAGAGGTCGTATCTGAAGGAAATAAGCAAGATCTGAAAGCTTTGTTCTCTAAGAAAGGTAAAAGTGAGAATTTTTTATTAAAAGAGGTAAGATCTGCAAGCTTTGTGCTCTGATAAAGCTAAATATAGTAAAAAAAAATTAGATCTGAACGCTTTGTGCTCTCTAGAAGTAAGATAAGTGGAAATTTTTGTTTCTAGAGTATGGATCTAGGTATGTTTAATAGATTTTGTCCTAGTTTGAAAACTAGGGTATTGAAAGACGAAAGAATATTTGATATTAATAGATCTGACAAGAATAGTGAAAGATATGTTATACCTATGCATAGAAAGAATTTTTGGACTAATGAATGGATGCAGGATCCTAGAAAGAATTTATTGCAGGTTAGCTCCTATGATCCTAGTGCACAATACAGAAGAGGTTGGGGATCATTTAAAAGAAAGAGAGGATTAACCCTCTGTTATAGTTGCAAAAAACCGGGACATCTTGCTAAGAAATGCCTTGGTGAAAGACCTAGTTTCCTCTGTTGTAAGGCTCTAGACCATGAAGTGTTGGATTTCCCCAAAATGATTGCTAAGATTGAAAGTATGCACAGAAGACAAGAAAACCCTAAGGCAGATCCAGAAACTAAGGCTATAGCAGAACCCTAGGAAGAATCAAAGAAAATATTAGTACAAATGAGAGAAACCTTGAATGACCACCGACATGTCAGATTATCAGAGATCTTCAAAGGAAAAGAATGCATCGAAGCAAGAATATGAGACTTCGACATTGACTGTGTTCTAGATGAAGAAACATAGGTGAATATCATGACAGAGAGAACTTGGGAAGCTATAGGGAGGCCTGCTATGATTCCTTCATTAGGAGGACTAGGGTTATTCAGAGGAAAACTGGTAAACCTATGTGGAAGGCTCGCTCAGATACCTATGATTGTCAATGGAACTTCGACGGAGGAAGATTTTTAGATTATTAAATTTGTTGAAGACCACGCCCCGTTTACCATGTTAATAGGAAAACCTGGGATTGACAAAGATCAAGCCATACGAAATAAAGAAGAAGAAGTCTTGGAGCAGAAGAAACAGGAGTTAAAAGATTTCATGACCAGGAGGATCGCACACTTGATCAAAGAACAGGAGAAAAGATCAAAGCTCTTTAACACTAGAAACCCAAATGTCGAAGTTGCAAGAACATTAGAAGACTCACAGGAGACTGAGGTACCTATCTCAAATAAAGAAGAGGTGTTACCCCTAAGTTCTAGAAGAGAATATCAACAACGCAAAGTAACTAAAACCATAGAAGATAAGAATCAGAATGGAAAACGAACTACCGAGATGAAGCTCACTGGAAAGAAGGCTAGGAAGCAAAGTAAGAAGAGAGCCAAGTTGCAGAAGGTTCCAGAAGGAACTTCGCAAGCAGAAAATTTGCAAAATTAGAGCTTCATCGGGATATCAGAACAGTGACACATGGAACTTCTCCATGGCGAAGCAATATAGCCATTGGGGATATTATAACCATTCGATCGACGCTCCGAACGGGCAGAAAGGCAATAAAGGTCCGTCATCAGACCATTAGACCGCACCATAATGGATTGAACAAGAGTTGATGGAGGCTCATAACCGTTGCAAGCGAACCGTTTCCGAGTTGCCTACTTATCCCATCGCGCCATGCACGAAGAACACTTTTGCTAACTAAGAATTTGAAGCCCGCAGACTAAGTGAATTGTATACAGTGATCATTGCGCTATTGTTGTTTGTTCTAGTGTCGTATCTAAGATCATCGTGACCTCGATAATTTTAATCCTGAGCACTTATGTTCGATGAGCTCATTGCAGTTGAAGAATCAGTAACAGAAGTTATCCTCAACTTAATGACTGAAAGAGTCATGTCAGAGAGAGGAGTGTCTACAAGTGTACAAGCATCTTCGATGAGAGGACTGTCGGCCTCTCTGTCCACTGCTCACTCTGGTCCATCCCGGCCAGTAGATGAAAAGAGAACTAAGCATAGGGATGATCTCGTGAATGCTAAGTTAATCTCGAGTATATTACCCACCTATATACCTCCTCTGAACGGAATGATAAATCATGACAGTGTGCCCAGAGAATTTGAGTACGCTTTGGTCACTGCGTACCTCCTGAAAGGGATATGCGCAGTGCATGTAGACCAAGATAAGATCGTAGCATTGAAGTTTAGTGACTTCAACCTCGGCGACAGGAAGGTGTACAACATGCTCGCCCTGCACAAGTATCTAACCAAAACCAAGGGAAAGAACTCGAATATCGTCCCCCAGTCATGGACCATGAACCTCGCGCAGTCCACACTGCTCAATGTCATGAAGACTCCTCACTTTGGTAGGCACCAAGAAGTGAACGCATGCATCAATTTGCTGCTATCCTGCTACCATGGCGGATATTTGTGGTTGAACCACCGTATCAAAGTGGATCTGACGTTGATCAATCAGATCATAGGGCTAAGCATGCAAGGCACTAACCCACAGGATTTCTACCCTGGAAAATCCATGGATCGTGCTCTTGCGTAGAAGATTAAAGACACCTACGGAGATGTAGAGAAGGGCACGCAAGGCTACAAGGTAGATTCTATCCAAAGTGGCGCAGTGCGCCTTGTCTGCCAATTGATCGCAGGAAAATTGGTGCGAAATAATCGACCCACCCAAGTCACGGGGTTCGTAGTCGACCTCGCAGGGAAGTGCACAGAAGGACTTCAGATGAATTGGGTGCACTACCTCGTAAACCAGTTGGAATTGGACTGTAGGGAAGCGCAAGACCAAGGATATGAGTTCCACTTCAGCTGGCTTCTCATCTTGATCACTTTTATTGCATAGGAGATGTTGGAATGTGTGACCTTCCCGGACATTGATCCCTTTGAACCTCTAGCTGCGAAGTTTAGTACACTGTGGTACTCCAGTGACATGAACAAATAATGGCAATCAAATGTCATCTTCGAGACTTATTACAACCAGCTGAAGACAGCCATCCATTATGAGCCTCGTATAACCCTGAACACTCTCCATAGGTTCAAGCCCTTGATGAAATTCAACGTGGACTGCCATTTCATCTATATCACAGTGTGCACTGATGAGCATAAACAACAGTTGCATTCATACTACAAGCTGACGGAGGAAGACTTAGAAGAAATTACTAAGGAATGGTTGATGGACCTCCTCATCCTAGCAGACCTCGTAGAGCTATCTGATATTGATAATCCATAAGCAGCGCATGATACACCTGGACCGAGAAAGACCAAGAAAAATGAAGAAGCTCAAGATGTAAGAAGTACCTTGGCGAAGACTGCTTCTATCTCACCTGACCAAGGAGGTGATGGCGGAGAGATAGATGGCGTAGAAGTTGAACAGAAGAAAAGAGAGGTTACATCTCCTAGAGACGAGGAGGACCCCTCGAAGAAAAGGAAGGTTTCCCCTCCGAAACCTTCTTCAAGGAAGAAATCAAAAGCAACCATGACTAAATTTGAGACCACCCTCACCTCAGACGACTTCGACTTCATCGTCACAGCACTGAACGATGCTTCGTTGGAGATAGAAGAGAAGCAAGAAGCTAAGCAGGAGGAGGTGTTCAATCAAATCAAGGTTGAACTTCAAGGAGTGCAGCAGGCACTACAGTCCAGCCGCACAGTTTCCACTGCGCCTCTACCATCGGAAACACCAGAACTGGGAGATGAGCCAGCTCAACTCCACCGAATCATTGATATAGTCGAAGCTTTCCTTCGACGAGCATAAGAGGAGACAGTGCAAGCCACCCAGGCTTTAACATAAGTGCAAGGAGTCCTTGAAGAGAAACGTCGTACTGCAAAACGAGAGAAGCCCCCTCTCCAAGTAAAATCTGATGAATAAAAATCCCAGCTGCATAAAGAAAAGGAACAGTTGCTCGCAGAGCAACTCGAAGTTAAGGAAATGGTCAATAGAGCACTTCACTCTGTGACAGTTGTCGAATTAAAGGCCGAAGAGAGAGTTCCACAAAAAGTGGCGCAACTCAAAGAAATGATCCAACAGCTCCAGCAGTGCATCACAGATCTAGAATTATGCACTCTACCCAAGACCCCGCAAGACGTAAGGGACCAACGAGAAGCAACTGTCTGCAACACAGTTGACATATTAAAATCTCTTGCATTGGAATGCAAGCAGCTGAGTAACCGCAGCGCCCAGACATATGAAAAACTCACTGAGAACCTGGAGTTACAGACACTGGAGTCACAGCTCCAGGAAGTGAAGTAGCACACAGATACACTACAAGTGCAGCTGAAGGCCCTGTCAGCTATAGAAAGAATGAAGAGGTCTCAAGAACAATGCACATCCTAGCAACAGATCCATATGCTTCAAAGAAAAGTGATAAAAGTCACTTAACGGCTTCAACCTGTGCAAGATAAGGCATGCTAGTTGTTTATAGAGGTAGAGAGCCAAGGAGTAGAGTTAGAAATGGTTGTCACCGTAGCAGAACAGCACCTATAAGGGCCAGTGAACGACACAATAATCTAGGAGTTCTCTGAACAAGAGGCCCCAGCAAAGAAGCAAGTCAAAGCAACTTGAGCCAGGCTCGAGGCATTCGAAGAAGAATTGCTCAGACCAGAGTGACTCGGGATGAGTCACAGGTGAGTGTTGGGGGTCTGTTGGCCCTTGACCAAGTTTTGGGAGTTTCTTGGTCATGTTGACCTATTTTCGGACTTCGACAGCCTGTCGAAGGAGGAGCGCAAGATGAAGCGGAGGTCATGGGATCTTGGCCCCCTTTTGGGCCCCTTTTAGGGTTTTTGGGAATATGTAACGGGAATGGGATGTCGACCCATGGGTTTACCCATGTGTAGGCCTATTTTGTAATATATATAGATGTCTAGGCCATATAGAGGAATAGTTGTAGGAGAATAGTGCATCTATGTGATGTGAATGTATGCTAAGTGCGAGTAGAGTCTGTAATTGCTTTGTGCATGACTGTAAGAGACTTACAGAGCTAAGTGCAGGTCCTTGTAGCAGATTGTGGGGGGCTTATTGATGTAACGCAAGGAAGAAGGATCTAGTGAGCTGCACAGATCTTCTATCATGTGCGGAGTAAGGGTTTTGAAGGCTTTGTGCTTGTAATCGATTGACTAAAGACAATAAAGAAGAAGAGTTGGTGGATGTAGCCCCAAGGTGGGGGTGAACCACGTAAACATTGTGTTATGTGCTTTGTGCTTTGTCTTGATGTGTTCACAGGTTATTTTCTAAGTTCTTTGATATGTTTAGATAGATCTACTTCTACTTTGTGCTTATGATATGTGAGAATATTAGATCTTATCAAGATAGTCATGCTTAGTGCTTGATATGATCATTTTGATCCATTTATATGCTAAGTGCTTAAATACTGTAGATTAGTGTGAATGTTGCGAAGCTTTGTTTTATCAGCGAAGTGAATAGTGATTGTATATCGAGGGAATGACGGTGCTAAGAGTTGATTAAGTGTTATAATCACAGATCTGTGTCCCAGCTAAGGTTGTAGACACCTGATTCTTGCAACCACCCCTGCCTCTACCTCGGGTGAGACTTCATCTGCTTCGCAGGTGTTGCTGAAAAGGTCAGTAGTGAGGGCTTTGTTGGTGCGTTGTTGTAGCATTGAACCTTGGGTCTGCCCCTGTGCCAACATGTAGCTTCCTTCAGGTTGGAGCTTGTAAACAGGGGATTGGAGCCTCCTTCCAATTGGTGCTGGATAATTTGGAATTTAGTTCTTCCTATGAATGTAATATTTTTATATATAATAAATAATTCCATGGTTTTCTCCCATTTGGGTTTCCACATAAAATTCTGGTGTATTTTGTATCTATGGTTATGATGTGATGCATTTTTTATGTTTATATGTTTATGATATGTTAAATGCAATCATAAGTGAATGGAATCATTGATAAGTTAATGTTGTGGTTGAAATTGGTAAAATGTGCTCAATATTGATTCATCCCCCCTCTCAATATTGGTGAATATTCCATCACCAACTTGTATTTATATACATTTTTGTCAAAGATCCTTCAAGTCTCTTCAAGGATTCCTCAAGTGGACATATCATCATCACTTTTAGGGGATTTTGGGATTTTCTTTAGGGCTTCTTATAAGGTTGACATTAATGACAACCAATTTTCCAACAATTGCCCCCTTTGGCATTGATGGAAACTTAGTAAAACAACTGTGTTCCCCCTGTCTTTGTGCTCTAATCCCAATGACTATATTGTTCTTTTGTCTTCATGGTGACTCCCCGTGTATTCATGCTTCTAGCTTTACTATTTTTCTCTCCCCCTTTGACAACAATGGAAAAGGGAAACTCCCCCTGACAGTATTCCCCGTTTTGTTCTTGAAAAATGTTATGGAAATCAATTTGGAGCAGAAATTGTTCCCATTTTTTGTCAAAGATACTCGAAGGTATCCCTAGGAAGAGAATTTGTGAATATGTCTACAAAATTTTCTTTTGTCCCAATGTAATCCAACTTGATATTATTTTTTGTGACTTGCTCCCATGGAAATTGAAACTTAATAGAAATATGTTTGGTCTTGGAATGCATCACTAGGATTCTTGGAGATGCTTATAGCATTGGTGTTGTCACAGAGTATCAGAATATGTTCACCATATCTCACTTGCATGTATTAAAGGGTTTGCTTCATCCAGATACTATAAGTACAATATATCGTTGCTGCAATATATTATGCTTATGTTTTGGATAAGGATACTAAAGATTGCTTCTTTCTCAACCAAGACACTAAGCAGTCACCTAAGTACAAATCTACTTCACTTGTACTTCTTTTGTCATCAATACTTCCTACCAAATCTGCATCTGTTTATGTGACCATATTTAATTCATTTCCTTTAGGATACCATTGCCCAAAATCTATTGTTCCTTTAAGATATCTAAAGATCATTTTCATTGCTAGAACATGGGTTTCCTTTGGTGGTGCTTGAAATCTTGCGACCTGTCCAACTGCTTGCATTACATATTGTCTTGAAGATGTCACATAGAGTAGATTACCAATCATTGATCTCTAGATTCTTTGATCCACTTCTTTAGATTCATCATCTTTTCTCAACTTTCAACCAATAGCCATAGGAGTACTCACATGTTTACAATATTCCATTTTGAACTTCTTTAACATGTCCTTGATGTACTTGGTTTGGTAAATGAAAATTCCTTCATCTAGCTGAGATATCTGAAGTCCTAAGAATATCGTCATCTCCCCAAGTAGGGACATTTCAAATTCATTATGCATATCCTTAGAAAAATTATGACTCAATATATCATCATCACTTCCAAAGATGATGTCATCAACATACACTTGTATAATAATCATATTGCCTTGATCCACTTTTATGTAGAGGTTATTATATGCATTTCCCCTTCTAAATCCTTGTTGTTTTAAGTACCTATCCAATATTGAGTACCAAGATCTCGGAGCTTGCTTAAGTTCATATAGAGATTTCTTCAATCTGCAAACATAGTCTTCATTTTCTAATAGTAGAAACCCTTATGGTTTTTCTATGTAGACTTCTTCTAATTATCCATTTGTTGGAAGATCAGTTGTTGTCATTGATGTCAACCCTAGTCATTGGTTTTGGACCCCAGTATTGATGAAGGTATTTGGACATGAAGGACAATGCACATGCAGATACAACACCAATGGACGGATAGTATACATGATGTTGTTTCCGGTGGTAGGTGGCACATCACGTGGATCCTCGTGGTTGAGGAGAAATGAATTTTTGAAGATGACAAAGTGAATTGAAGAAGGAAGTACAGGTTGGCCCTAAAGATAATTAAAGAACATAATTACAAAATAATAAAGTGTCAGGTCGGCCCTAATGTTAAAAGGAAGTGACATAAAGGGTATAAATAAATATCATTATACATTCATTTTACACACACAAGTCGAATTTTAGAGGAAATCTGAAGTAAAGAAGGTTAAATTTCAAGGGAGGATGAAGTCTTTTGGTGATGTGTTCTAAGGTATGTTATTTACAGGTCATCTTACCATTTTCGCTATAACGTTTTTTCTAGAATGATTCATATGGTGAAATTAATATGGTATTTAGAAGAGATATCTAGGTACCTGTGGTAAAAATTTCATCTCTTCATTCACTATAATTTTGGAGATACACTTTGTGGAAGATAGGGTTTTTGACTAGTCCTGAATCTAGTCATAAACATGTGTTCTGGGTAAACTAATCATAACATCTTCATAGAGAATCCAAATGAATTGAGACCAATTTCATTGGAAATATTATAGGCTTTAGTTTCTTTTGTGCGAGTTTCAGAATCTAATGTTAAATATTGAGCGTGGGGCATTCTGTACAAGTTCGCTCTCCTGAATAAAGCAGAATTGAATAAGGTCTACCATTCTCTTTATAACTTGTTTTTGGGGAGGATTCAAGGAGTGAAACTTGGAGGAGTTTCATAGAATGCATTGAGTAACATTATCTACAGGATCAAAGTATTCCAAGAATTGAATAATTTCATAAGTTGAAGAAGTCTCAGGAAGCATTATCAGGTTCTATGTGATGGTTGGTTGATGGTGATGATTTAATGTAAAGTTTTATTGTCTCTCATATATTATTGGGTGGAAGGAAGGGGAAAGGATGGAGAGTTCAAACCTCTCTTGATATTGGAGGATTGTATCTTCCTCTTGGAGGTTTATCCCTCCCTTTATATTTGGAAGTTGTAGCTACCTTTGGAA
>ML781436.1:261250-275685 GCA_009831015.1 Picea engelmannii | reverse complement strand
GTGTATTAGTGTAACTCTTATAATATTATCCATTGCTCATTAGATATAATTGAATGGTTTCAGTATAAGTTGTTATGAGTAAAATCTCTCTATGGCTAGGGTAAACCACAACAGACAGAAATGACTGCAGAAATCAACTCTATCCCAAACATATGCTATATAAACCAATATGAAAGCGAGATAAGAAAGAGGCCTACCTCGTCCAGATGTTCGATGAAGTCCACCATTGATCACTTGAACCCAAAGCTATATACCTGTGAATAGTTCTCAACAAACATGCAAATCAATCATATGGTGATAATATAAAAGGTTAACACATTAGATAGCACAATCCATTAATAAACATAAAAAATATGCCCATGGATAATAAATCATATATTTGCAAGATATCAATTGGATGGGAAAGGAGTATTTCTATTAATAAATGAACAGCATAAGCGAAAATATTACAAACTTCTGTGTCGGCACAGTTCGGAACCAAGAAACTAAGTTCCTTCCAGCTGGGCCTCCACCAAAGGCAAGCTCATAGAAGGGAGACAATGGGGTTCTCCATCAATAAGGGGAGAGCTTGGGGGATAAAAAATGTGTTCAGACTTAAAGGAAAAAGGGATGCAGAATCAATATGAAGAAATAATTTATCCAGAGTAACTTTGCTCTCAAAGCTGAATTCTTCTCCCTCTTCCATAACTCAGAATTGGCCCATTTATAAACTTCAAAATGAAACTGAAGGGCCGAGTCAAAACATTTCCAGTATATGGAAGGCCAAGGATTAGAGATCTCATGTCGTGACATGGAAACCCAACATTTAATTTTCATTTTATGGCACAAATCTCGATGTACACAGGTTGTAGTGGAGAAGCCTGCGTATACGCACGTTGTATAGTGTGCAAGATGTGTATACATGGAAAAATATTATTTTTTGTCTCTAGATTTTATCAACAAGGAAGATAAGTCTGCATAGGGAAATGGAATAAGGCCCTCTATGCAAGATTGCATAGGGTGAGGAAAATATTTCTATAACAGATTCCCCTTAATATGTGAGGTCAGAGGAGTATCTGTGATGGCCGAAATACATTATAAATAACCCAGAAGTGGAGTGGTAGGGGACCAGCTGGATGAACTCGTTTCTCATTACATTTTGCACCGACTTTGCATACATGGTTGCATATAAAATTACACTGCAGATCCATGTGAAAAATATACCAAACAAGTGTCTGTGACCATGAATATGCAAATACAAATGTGGTTACATGCCAATCACTTCCATAGTCACGAACAAGGCCCAGTAGAACCAGTCTTAGAACTAATCTGAAGATATTTGTATACCATGGAGTACAATATGATCTCCCATGATCACTGAATTCATATAGGTATTCGTCCAATGAAAAGGAAGCAACAACTCAGGAAAGTTGCGGCCACATAGTGATGTATTCAAGTCTTCTACACAATCCGCCAATGGTGCAACTCTACATCATGTGAATAAAAGAGTTGAGGTTGAACACAATGAGACATCATTTGATTACCAGTCATTGAGGTATACAATTAACAAACACGAGACAGCCTACCAATAATTAAAGCTGGTATCAAGGCACCGAGTACATTCTTACAAGTGTGAATAGAGGATTCGGTGTCAAATACCTAAATAATCCATCGACCAGGAGACATTGATGTAATCCCAACTATCGATAGCAAGAGATCCTGCCACTGATGACTGCAAGCCTCAAGGTACTCATAAGACTCTAGGTCTCGTTTCCATAATAAATGAGATAAAGTTGATGGAAAGAGATCCACTGAAAGGAGAGCATTAAGGAATCTCTCATCAGTCATCACGAGGTACAAGGTAGGGGCTTCATGATTTGGTGGAAATCGAATGAATAACATGTTCACGAACCAACGAACCTGTGTATCTTTCATGTGTTCCAAGTGCAAGAGATACATGAAAAAGACCCTCTGAATAGCAGCCAATGATGAAAATTGCTGACAAAGGTGAGGAAACCACCAATAAGGCTAATGACATCCAAGACACTGCACGAATCCCAATGTGTGAATAGATCTGTGATCGTCGAACATAAGAGAAACCACCCAGTCAATGACCAATGATGAAATGTCGACTGTTGGGTTCAAGGTTACCTACCAATGATGAAAGTAGGGCCAGGGTGCATGATAAGACGTATAGTATCATGTGATTCTGAGACAAACTGAGGGTATGGTCGACATGGAAAGTCAAGAGTTTTGAGGAGTGGCCGACACAGGTTGAAATACTTCCTTTGAACAAGAGCATGAGACATATGGAGGACTCCGACAACATAGACCAATGATGAAAGCATGAGATGCAGGAGGAATCAGTGAAATTCTCTATAAGGACTGGAAGAGTAACCAGTCGATAGAGAAGACTATGTAACAAGCTCAACTTCCTAAGGCCATGCTAATCTCAAAATTATGATGATGAATGGACTCAATAACTTTGTGCTTTGTTCAAAGGAAACACGACTGCTGCCAACATAAGATAATATTCCCTTCCCGCCCATTTTGTTTTTGTTTTTTCATAGACAAATGAATGTTATGACATAGAGGAGGAAACGAGGGTCGCAAGTAAGCAAAACTATTTCCAACAGTGGAACGTACCTATGCTCAATGCAGGGAAATGCATGTGGGAGATGGACACTCGGGGGAATGTTCCCTCCTAGGTATAGGGTGTCAAATTGCGAAGGATATAAACAAGACTCTGCTTGGTTGAGGATGCAAAACTATTGAGGCAAACGGTTTATAGTGCAAAGCAAGAACCGGCTATAGGCTCAATACTGCAAGCAAGGGCATGAGATGTAATCACAACTTAATGCCAAAAAATTTCCTTTTTTATGTATTTTAGTCTACTTGGTGTGAAAAAGGGATAAACTTGTGCCAAATAGACGTCTTTTCAAATCCAATTTACAAGTGTGAAAGAGACAAGTTCACTCAGCAATATTTTCTCTTTTTTATAACGAGTCGGAAAAGAGATTAACTAAGACTCATGACATTTCAAGTGCAATTTTAACGAGTGTGAAAGGGATAAATCACTCGGAAATATTTTTTCTTTTTAATGAGTCAGAAAAGAGCTTAACTCAGACTCGTTTGGGAGTGTCTAGGCAGAAAGTCACGGGGGGGGGCAAGGCTCCTATGCAGAACTTCTGCGTAACGTCAGTATCTTATGAATAACCGACAGAAGATTACGAAAACCCAAAGATCTCCAAGTAGAGGAGAATAAAGTACCAGCGTAGGATACAGCCTCAGAGATATATCAGATAATGTCTCTTACTGGAAAGGACATAGGTGGAAGCATTGGATACACCACAAGACCGTTCCAATCAAAGGTGATCTCCTCAAAACCCGGAGGGAGAGGACTCGAGGAAAGTAGAGCTCTCTCTCGTTCAGAAGGTGTAATATCAGGGATGTTGACGACATGGTTGAAGGATGCATCACCCTCCGTAAAGAGAGTAGGATTGACTAGAGATTGCACTGGTACAACCACTTATTCAATTATAGTTTGAAGAGGATACGGGATAACAGGGATAGGGGAAACATCACCCTCGAAAATGGGGGCATGATCAAGAGAAGATTGTAATGGCATTATTGTCATGTCAATCAATGGAGGAACAAGGTGTGGGGAACCCACAGATGCATCAGAATCCGAAGGGCCCTTAGGTGAGCCCCGTGCTCGTGGTATTTCAGTCGTGGCTGGACATAAACGAGTAAGGTGACTTCTTTCCAAAGTCCTGCAAAAAAAATTATGCTTACGTCTAAGGTGTTTGGGCTTCTCAATGCCCCCAGTTTCATTCACAATGGGTGGTGGCATACTATCAATGTGACTGGTATAGGTGAGAGAGTCATATCTTACATGGTATACAGAGGTTGGAGATGTGACATTGATATGACTTGTGGCGGTTAGTGTGGTTCCCCCAACATGATTGGCGGTGGTCGGGTGCATATTGTCAACAGGACTTGTAGAAGTTATCGACCCATATCCAACATGACTGGAAGAGGTTGGTGATGGAGCTTCTGTATGACTGACAGTGACTGGACTAGCGGTAAGTTGTGGCATTTGATGCTAAGGTCCAGGGAAATATTGGCTTTGGAACATTGCAAGCCAGGAAGGATCCTGGTTTACCCCCTGTCCCTATCCGGAAAGGTAGTATMTTCCACCTAACTGATCTAAAGAGGTATGTACGAGCATCATCATTGAAGTCTGYGAAGATATGGAARTATGATTAGGATTATTCAAGTGAGAATATRCGTTTCCCCCTTGTRAAGGGGTTCCRTAAAGAGGGTATCCTGAACTGTAAAACTGATTCTCCCTGTATGAAATACTCGAGGATACATGAGGACCTGTCATGGGAAAATTATTCAAAGGAACTGACATGATGGGCGAAGGATACATGGGTGGRGTGTAATAAGTAGAATAGGCACCCATTTGAGTGTTAGCTCCGGGCAGAGTTTGGCTAGGATTGGATCTGTAGGAGGGGAGGTTCCAACCTCTCATASTGAGAATTAGTTGAGGGACATGACTCATATTGAATAAAGACATAGGCATCAGATCCAAGGTTCCCTCAGATCCAATGCTAGGATTCATATAAGTGGACTAGGGAGAGGATTGCATGGGCGAAGGCATATCAACAGGAACATGACTAGAGACCCAAAGCATGGATTGAGTATCATAGTTTTGCATACCATTATGAAAAATGGAAGGATTCGTCCCCATGAAATGAGAGGGCATCATGGGGTGGGTAGCGGTAAACGAGGGAGAAAAAGGGACTCCATTATTGATCCAAAAAGATCTTTTAATGACTATGGTTGAGTTATTAATTGCATGTGTTAATTAACCATTTATGAAGTTGAATGAAAGAGGATGAATTTAATGAAGGAATATAACAGCCATAAGACAATATACAGATCTAAACTGAAGCAATAAGAACAGCAAACCATAACAAGAGAAGTGATAACGGAGTTCGACAAGGTTGCCTACGTCTTTGTGCCTTTGTCTCAGTGGGGGAGGCTTCTTTATTTATGTTCAAATCTCAAAAATACATCGCAGCAGTGCCATAGGGATACAAGACTGATCTGGTCTTGTTCTTCCAGATCTCTAGAACCTAATAAAAGAAACGGCACTCGAAATGGATGTTCGGAGCTCCCAGAAATGGACTGCAAGTGTCTGCTCCTCAACAGCTTCCCTACATCAAAATGGCTTTGGCTTTGCTTTGCTTCATCATAACTCTACTTTGGTTGTCCTCCGTGACCTCAAACAGGCTTGGTTTATATAGATCTTTATTTGGTTATCATTCCCCAACTTACTCCCAAAATTTGGGCTCAAAAAGACCCCAATATCTCCCAAAATGGGCCAAATCCTCCATTAACAGGCCTGAAAATCAATAAAAATCCAATAACATAGCATAAAAACCCACAATTGAAAATATTTGGTGATAAGCCCCCTTTGTCCAGCGCGTGCCCCTAAACTTGGTCATATGGATAGACATGTGGCCAAGCGCCAACCCAAAGGGCTGTGTGTTGGCCCTTTTCTCGTAATCATAGGTCACATGCTAAGTTAACATAGGACCGTGTCCTAAATATGTGCCCCAGCTATTGGTTATATCCCTGGTCGTGTGCGCCAAAAGTGGAGGTGGTTAGCCCCTGAACCATGGCCTCGCGTTGGTGGTTAGTTATATGGCTCTCGCACCCCTGTGGTTACATGCAACAACATAAATTGTGGGTTGGGGCTTAGCCCCAGCCCCCTTCCGCCATAAACTAAAATAATGTACTTTATTTTTAATAAATTGGGTTTGACATAATAAGTCCCACCTTTGGCGCGATGGTAATCCAACCATTGTGAAGGCTTTACTTTGATGGAGAGGTCTTCGGTTCGATTCCTGCTACTCCACAATGTTTTTGTAACAATCCTTGAATAGTAATTAGGTGCCATGTGGCAGTCCACGTCTAAGCCACGTGGCACCACAACCTTTGTCAAAAACTTTCCACTTGTCAAAACGGTATTCACCCACGTGTCAACATATTGTTGGTCCCTGTCACTACCCAGACACCCTGTTGTCATGCTGCCATATGTCACTATGCTTACATCAACATGGTGATGTCATGCTGACATTAGCATTGACTTTTTGCCAGTTTGACTGTTGACTTTTTAGTTACAAAGAAAAAGAGATTGAGAACACAATAAAGAAAGCCCTAGAAAAAGAAAAAGAAAATAACAAACCTCAACAGGGAAACAACCAAACCCTGAGCCCCACTGCCTACCTCCCTTACATCCAAGGAGTCACTGATAAAATTGCAAAAATCCTAAACAAGAAGGAGATTAAGACCTCATTCAGACCACTTGATACCATCAAACAGAAAATGAGATTTCTTAAAGACAAGCTTGACCAACATAATTGCAAAGGAGTATACATAATAGAATGTTCATGTGGCAAATGCTAGAAATAGTCCGCTCTTTTAACACCAAGATTAAAGAGCATGGTGCTGACATCAAGAATAAATGAACTCCCACCTCAACATTAGCCGAATACTCTCTCACAACTAAGCATCATATACGCCTAGAAGACACCAAAATCTTAGCAAAAGAAGACCATCTCCTTAAAAGACAAATTAGAGAAGCAATCGAAATCATCAAAAATCTCGATAACCTAAATAGAGACAATGGCCTAGAGATTAGTGAAAGTTGGATCCCACTCATTCGGGAAAGAAGATAGTATTAGCCTTATCCTCAAGACTCTAGAGCTTACACATTTACTAGATCCTAACCTTAACCTAACTTAATTATTAAAACTAACCTAACTATTATTAAAACTTATTGAATCTTAGGGTTGCACTTAGTACACATTTAGGTTTCACTTGAACCGACACTGACTAATCTTCTATCTTCTCCCCTACACTATCAAAAATAAAAATAAAAATTATTTTAACTTAATAACCTAAACCAACCTAATGTATACCAACATACTTTATTATAATCCTTATGATATACATTAATAATATTATTATTATTACTATTTTACAAATTAACCCTAAAACTAGCATAATACTTTAATAATTATTAATATCATTTGGATATTTAAATTAAATTCCAAGACTAATTAATACCAACATATAATTTGTTACCACTAATACATCAATAATAATATTAATACTACTTTTTAAGAATTAACCTTAATTTAACCTATAAATTAGCATAAACATTAATAATAATAATAATATTACCATTTCACAAATTAACCCTAATTTATACCAACATACATTTTTAAAATCCTTATGATATACATTAATAATAATATTATTATTACCATTTTACAAATTAACCCTAATTTAACCTTAAACTAGCATAATACTTTAATAATTATTAATATCATTTGGATAATTAAATTAAATCAATTTCAAGACTAACCTAATTAATACCAACATATAATTTGTTACCACTAATACATCAATAATAATATTAATACTACCTTTTTAAAAACTAACCTTAATTTAACCTATAATTAGCATAAACATTAATAATAATATTAATACCATTTGGCTTATTAAATTAAATCAAAAACCACTTAATATATTAATAAACAAAATCTTTTTTAATTACTTATTTTTAAAAATCTTTTCAAACCTTGGGTTTCACATAGCCGGCTTTAAGTTTCCTACACTCCTCATTATTATTTATTAGGGTTCCTCTCTTGTTTTTTCTCAGGCTTTTTGTCCTAAAGATGGATCTTGTTGTGGATCCGAAACGTCTACAAGCAATTTAAAACATTGTGGTTCTTCCGATAATTTCTAAACAAGACTTTTTAGTTGTTTGGAAAACGATCAGAGTGTGATAACTTTCGCATACGGAGCTCGTTTGAGAAAGTAAATATATGGCCGGAATCAGCGCGACGAGCCGGTCGCAATGAAATTGGTTTAGTCTGATTCTGAGAACTTTCATTTTTTAGCCTTTTCTAGACCTGGGAAGCCTCCTGGATTCAATTTTGGATCACACCTTCCCACTAAAGGACCTTTTGGTCCCCAAAAGGTTACTGACTAGTCAACAAGATCGGGATAGGCCACCCGGCTTGTCCTCTGTCTCTGAACTCTGTCATGTGCACCTGTCTCATCAAGACCAGCTGTAACACAATCATGACAACTGACAGCATATTGTTAACCATTTGAACCCTGTTACATCTTACTGAAGACACTATCATCCATGTAGACAACATTACTAATGATAGAATCAAAAAGATGACTGCAAATGAGTTGATATACTTGTAATATTTGCAGTCGTATTTTTGATG
Source organism: Picea engelmannii (assembly GCA_009831015.1). NCBI lineage: Eukaryota > Viridiplantae > Streptophyta > Pinopsida > Pinales > Pinaceae > Picea > Picea engelmannii. Next base: position 267,385 of record ML781436.1, on the reverse strand, counting down.
CTATCATTAGTAATGTTGTCTACATGGATGATACTGGTTTCAGTAAGATGTAACAGGGTTCAAATGGATAACAATATGTTGTCAGTTGTCATGATTGTGTTACAGCTGGTCTTGATGAGACAGGTGCACATGACAGAGTTCAGAGACAGAGGACAAGTCGGGTGGCCTAACCCCAGCTTGTTGATTGGTCAGTAACCTTTTGGGGACCAAAAGGTCCTTTAGTGGGAAGGTGTGATCCAGAATCGAATCCAAGAGGCTTCTCAGGTCCAGAAAAGGCTCAAAAATGAAAGTTCTCATAATTGGATGAAACCACTTCCATTGCGACTGGCTTGTCGCGTTGATTGCATGTGGCACCTAGTTATTGGTTCAAGGATTGTTACAAAAACATTGTGGAGTAGCAGGAATCAAACCGACGACCTCTCCATCAAAGTAAAGCCTTCACAATGGTCGAATTACCATTGTGCCAAAGGTGGGACTTATTATGTCAAACCCACTTTATTAAAAATAAAGTGCATTATTTTAGTTTATGGTGGAAGGGGGCTGGGGCTAAGCCCCAGCCCACAGTTTATGTTGTTGCATGTAACCACAAGGGCATGAGCACCATATAACTAACCACCAGCGCGGGGCCATGGTTCAGGGGCTCACCACCTCCACTTTTGGCGCACACGACCAGGGCTATAACCAATATTTGGGGCGCATATTTAGGACGTGGTCCTATGTTAACTTAGCATGTGACCTATGATTACAGGAAAAGGGCCAGCGCACAGCCCTCTGGGCTGGCGCTTGGCCACATGTCTATCCATATGACCAAGTTTAGGGGCTCACGCCGGACAAAGGGGGCCTATCACCAAATATTTTCAATTGTGGGTTTTTATGCTATGTTATTGGATTTTTATTGATTTCCAGGCCTGTCAATGGAGGATTTGGCCCATTTTGGGAGATATTGGGCTCTTTTTGAGCCCAGATTTTGGGAGGAAGTTGGGGAATGATAACCAAATCCAGATCTATATAAACCAAGCCTATTTGAGGCCATGGAGGATAGCCAAAGTAAATTTACACTGAAGCAAAGCAAAGCCAAATCCATTTTGATGTAGGGAAGTTGTTGAGGAGCAGACACTTGCGGGCCATTTATGGGAGCTCCAGATATCTGTTTTGACTGTTGTTTCTTTTGATGGGTTCTATAGATTTGGAAGAACAAGACCAGATCAGTCTTGTATCCCTATGGCATTGCTACGATGTATTTTTGAGCTTTGAACATAAATAAATAAGCCTCCCCCACTGAGACAAAGGCACGGAGACGTAGGCAACCTTGTCGAACTCCGTTACCACTTCTCTTGTTATGGTTTGTTGTTATTATTGCTTCAGTTCAGATCTATATATTTTCTTATGGCTGCTATGTTCCTTCATTAAGTTCATCCTCTTTCATTCAGCTTCATAAATGGTTAATTAACACATGCAATCAATAACTCAACCACAGTCATTAAAAGATCTTTTCAGATCAATTATCCATGATAACGAAAACTCAGTATAGACCCCTAAGTTCAATTAATAATCAAAGAGCACACCAAAAGTCAAATGGCCAATATGCATACAAAAGGGGTAAAGTGGTTGAGTGGCCTCCCTCCCTAAAGAAGGTATGTCTTGCCCAAGAGGGGCCTGAGACTCCCTGCTAAATATCGGAGGTAACAGAATTAGTTATAAGGGCCCTCGTGGGATTAACAACCAGTCGGTCAGATCCCCCTGGACAGGTAATCCTCCATAAAGGTTGTGTGTTGTCCGAACCTTATCTGACCCGGGGTACCTACAGAATAACCCCTACAAGTAACCTATGAGACACATAATTCAAGAAACTAATAAACCAATGTATAAGCAATGCACAAGCAAGCAGTCATCAGTCAGTTCCACCATATGAGCAGGGTAGAAAATCTCGAAACCTTGAAAGTACCACCTCTCACGGAGGTAAAGGCACTAGAAAGATCCCCATATATGAATAGATCCCCAGAAATATCTCTGACGCTAGGAAGTTATCGCGGGAATATCCCTTCAACCAAATTCGTGTGACCTTGTGATTAACTCCAGTATGAGCGGAACCTCCTGATCTTACCAATTATACAATGGATTTCTCCACTCCCTGACTCAGACACATATGTTGATTTAATTGCCTTGGAGAATTTTACTAACAAAATCCTATTCCAAGGCACTAAATCCTAGGCTAATTTGTGCACCCTAGAAAATAAAATCGTGACTAATCAATTTTAAATTATAGCATTAATTTTAATGGTTGTGATTACTCAAAAAGGTATGGTAGTGAAACTCATGGTGTTATGACTCTGCAAGAAAAGTAAATATGAAAATAATGCAAAGTCCTAACTTTAACTTTCAATGAATGATATGCTTATAAAAACCAATGCAATTTTCAAATTCAACTCTGCAATTCTGAAGTAAAATGCAATCTTTCACTATATGCACTAAGCTAATGAAAAAGACTCCAAAAGACAAAAATGCCAAGAAATGCAAAATGCCTATTTTTTTGTACTTTCAATATAAAAAAACTGAAAATGCATGGATTGAAAAGAAATGGGATATATAACCCCACTATGAATAAAAAGAGATAACTTGAGCAGGACCAAGCAGCAAAACACCCAGCCCAGTGTACAAGGACAATAAAAAATGAAAATATGGTGAGAAAGACTCCGCCTAGAAATTCAACCAAAAGAGGGTTTCCTGACATCCCACAAGCACTCAACGGGCACTACAGAGACCTAAGAAGACTCAGCAAACATCAAATCCCACCCAGCAACCACCAGACCCGGCAAACAAGCAAGGAAAACGGATGTACGCGATTGTTCAGGCAAACAGAGCGTATATACGCATCTTGGCATATATATGTGACTTTCAAGGAAAAAGGCGTGTATATGCTTCAAAACAAGGCCAGACAAGGGAGAAAAGATGAAAACTAAGACCCATAGTGAACAGGAACTATCAAGCAATGATACGACAAGAACCATAATAGAAATGAGAGCAATCTTAGGAGAAAAGTGCTCCAAACCCTAAGAAAGAAGATTCATCCCCAATATGGTCGCCAATTCTGTTACAAGGAAAATCTCTCTATGGCTAGGGTAAACCACAACAGACAAAAATGACTGCAGAAATCAACTCCATCCCAAACATATGCTATATAAACCAATATGCAAGAGAGATAATAAAGAGGCCTACCTCGTCCAGATGTTTGATGAATTCCATCGTTGAGCACTTGAACCCAAAGCTATATACCTGTGACTAGTTCTCAACAAACAAGCAAAGCAAGCATATGATGATAATACAAAAGGTTAACACATTAGATAGCATAATCCATTAATAAACATAACAAATATGCCCATGGATAATAACTCATATATTTGCAAGATATCAATTGGACGGGAAAGGAGTATTTCTATTAATAAATGATCAGCAGAAGCGAAAATATTATAGACTTTCGTGTCGGCATGGTTTGGAACCAAGAGACTAAGTTCCTTCCAGTTGGGCCTCCACCACTTCAATCCTCAACCAAAGGCAAGCTCATAGAATGGTGACAATGGGGTTCTCCATCAATAAGGGAAGAGCTTGGGGGATGAACACTGTGTTCAGACTTAAAGTACAAAGGGATGCAGACTCAATATGAAGTAATAATTTCTCCAGAGTAACTTTTCTCTCAAAGTTGAATTCTTCTCCCCCTTCCATAACTCAGAATTGGCCCATTTATATCCTTCAAAATGGAACTAAAAGGCCGAGTCAGAATGTTTCCAGTATATGTAAGGCCAAGGATCAGAGATATCCTATCATGGCATGGAAACCCGACATTTAATTTTCATTTTCTGGCACAATTCCCGATTTACGTGGGATGGAGTGGAGCATCCTGCGTATACGCATGTTTTATAGTGTGAAATATGCATATACGTGGAAAAATATTAATTTTTGTCTCTAGATTTTATCAACATGGAAGATAATTCTACATAGGGAAATGGAATAAGGCCCTCTGTGCAAGATTGCATAGGGTGAGGCAAATCTTGCTATAACATCCACGAGACATACATTGTGGATATATGCAACAATACAATATGAATATACTCCAATGCAACCTGAATCTGTCATAAAAGATTCAGGGTCTTCATCTCTACCACTCTATAGTACGAATCTAACCATGCGAATACATGTGTTGAAGTCGAACACGGTAGAAACCACTTGATTACCGATCATTAATGAATATCATTAACAAGTGCGAGGGAAATCACCATTATTGCAAATGAATCCCAAGGCACTCTAGTACAATCCAACGAAGTGAATTAATGAGTTGAAGTTGAACACTCGACGGAATCTCCCGATCAGGGGTCAATGATGAAAACCCACTGTCGAAAGTGAGGAAACCTACCATTGAGGCATGCAAGTTCCAAGGTACCAATTAGTTTCTAAGTCTAATTCTGGATAAAGAGAAGTTCAACCCGAAAATACTTCCCCCAGTATGGTCGCCAATTTTGTTATCGAACATATCAGTAAGTGCAGACACAAACTAATCTCCCTAGTTTCACCCCCGAAACTAGAACAAAACAAGAAACAATATAAAAATTTCCCTAATTTCAATTATCAATCATACTAACTAACAAGAGATAGATGGCATACCTTTTAAATGTTGTTTTTCCTCGCTAGTGTCATTCTCGCTCTGTTCCAATTCTTATGGAATGTTGAACCTATAAAAATACATAAGCCAATGAAGTGAAAGCAACAATGTATACTTAACAAAACCTATGTATGTGATCAAGGATTCATACAATAAAATCATACCAATTTTATGGGAAAGAAATATATCACTCTGTTAAATATATGAAAAGGAGAATACAACCAATGCCTTAATGTTGTAAGGTCCCTTCCAACAGTTCCTTACTTTCCACACACTTCTTATCCACGGATTCTGAGATCAACAATCTATCTTGACAAAGCAAAGCTCAAAGCCAACATACAAGCTCCAAAAAATCCAAGCTACAAAACTCAAGAACTTTCCAACTCAATCAAGCTAACTTTCCCAATGAGAAATCATCTCCTTTTATAAGTTGAAAAGGATAGGGTTAGGAGGTTAGGATGATTCCATGAGATCATGGATGTGACTCAGATCCAAACCAATTAGAGGCCACATCACCCTTGAAGCTTCTATTCTAGAACTTTCAAGAAATTCCTCTTTTTTCCTTCGTATGAAATCTGTCGCACCCTTAACACTGATAAAACTGCGACGACGTCGCAAGCCACTGTGGTGCAACCTGTGACAATCCTATATCATCGCACCCTTAACACTAATCAAGGTGCGACGATCCCTTTTTCTAAGGTTTTTGACAAAGGAAAAGTATGATTTCATCTCTCTGGAAAAATTATCTTCATTCTTCTTCAAGGATTAAGGCAATTGATCCTTCTAAAGACAAAGGATAGGTTTACATCATTAACGGTCATAGGGGTGACGAAAATAATGTGTAACAATGGCATATGAAGGGATGTATTTTGATCATCATAGAATGTCAGAAAGGAGTGAAGAAAATGATTGAAAGAGTAAAATAGAGGCTAGGGTACACCATCCATGTTATTAGTTTGAAGCCAGTTTTATTCTTGAATTCTTTGATCATGTGCATTGATAAAAACAACTAGCATTGGTGGATGAGGCTTCAACTATTGTTAGCTTGAAGGAAACGTGCACAAATAAGGATAAAATAATTGTTTTAACTTTACAACATATTTCAAATTTAATAGTTGTAACCATTGATAAGGTAAAGCCAAAAAAATATATATTGTGAGGAGAAAATGAAGAATGTTGAAGATGCTTGTATGTGCTATGAAGGCTTGCTTTCTAATAGTATAAAACATGTTACTAAGCTTGAAAATTTGCTTGTTGATAGCATAAAGGAGGCTAGTGATCTGAAAAAAGAAATGGAAAATAGACCAAAAGTCCGTACCATTTCTCTATTGCAATCAAGACCTAATCCTTTTTTTCAACTTGAGGGGAAAGTAAAAGAGAAAGAAGATGAAATTAAAAAATTAAAAAAAGAGTTATAATAGAGATAAGCAATTGAAAAACAAAAATATTAACATTAATGAAAGGTTAAAGAAATGAATAAT
>ML781436.1:239850-261200 GCA_009831015.1 Picea engelmannii | reverse complement strand
GCTGAGAGGACTATTCCATTGCATTTGGAGCACTCATTTCAGTTAGGAATTCTTTTTTTTCATTCAAAATGGTTTATGTTCGCCCAAGATAGGGCCATTTCAATCAAATCCTGAGGTATAAATCCTGAATACACCCTTTTAAATTTTTACAGAGACAATATTTCAGTTTTATTTTGGTTTTCTGTTTTTCATTTCCAATTTTCTACTATTTTCGATCTGTGTATGCTCTTTTCCCTACGCTCTGTGTGATCTTGTCAAATAAAAAACGGAGCAGAAAGGGTTTTATTGTTTGTGTATTGTCTTTGTCGTGCGCTTTGTGTGATCTCGGTAAATCAAAAACAAAGGGAAAATTTGTATTTTTCGGGTAAGCTAACCAAGATTTAACCCTTGTTGTTGTCGAGAAGCGAATTTTTTTGTGTGTGTGAATGCATGAAAAAAAAAATTATTGAGCATGCACTCCAAGGCCATGTTCCACAACAACCCCAATCCTCCTTCTTAAGACTATAATGTGTTTGGCACTAGCTCAATTGGTTGAAAGTTACTTTACTTAGTAAGAGGTCTTGAGTTCAAGTCTCTTTTTTGTTTTTTGTTTTTTTGAAAAGTTCATGCATTCATTGTAAAGTGAATTTCACTTAATTATAAAATAAATCAGTATTAAATAACTTTAATATTTTATTTTAAGTTATTTTTTGCATGCAACTTTCCTACAAAGTAACTTCATTGTAAAATAGATTCTCTCTTTTTCTATAAAAGTGGGGCACTTCGTAAGTAACTTATTTAAAAGTTATCTTATAGGAACTTTTAGGAGGAGCATCACCACGTAGAACATCCTCTACTTTTCACGTGGCTCTTTGGTTATCGTTTATGCACATTTTTTAAAAGAGCATAACTTTCACATTTCAAGTCCATTTTAGTGTCAGTTTTTTAACAGCCTATTTTTTCGAGAGATTTCCATCCAGGCCATCATTTTTAGATCTTAAATTCATACTATTTGCATATTTAATACGGTTTCTCCTAGTTATCTTTTGCTTATCGGTACCAACTACTTATCATGGAAATACCATATGAAGGATGTATTAATAAGTAAAGGATTGTATTAGATTACCTTGGGAAAAGAACAATAACCCATTGATGATGAAAATAAAGTCAAATGATATAATACGACTTAAAAAGCGTCTGGACTAACTGGAATGTCCATTTCTCCTGATTTAAGGTTTCACCTTCAAGGAATTGATTGTTGTAGATATTTCTATTTTTCGACTCACTAGTTCAGTGGTAGTTTAGTGGAGCTAGTTCTATTTTAGAATTTCCATTACTATCACTATTATGCATACATTCCTAAGAAAAAGCTCACTGATTGTTCGCTTTTCTTAATTATGGAATGTTCTTTCCTATATGAGTGTATATCACTCATTCATTGTATTATCATTGATTAGCTCATTGGAGTAGTGTGAACAGATTAATTTTCATTCTCCCATATTGAATCTCTCGACCTTTTCTTGATAAGATTTGTTTGTACTTGCTTTAGCTAGGTCTCATGTGCATGTTTCCATGAAACATTGACACGGTATTAGAGCCGAGATTCTTGGAGAAAACTTGACAAGCCAGAGAAGAGGGAAATCAGAATTTTTAAGAGCATGATTCATGTATCTAAAAGTTTTGCACCCTCTCCCTGTCAAAAGGTGCGATAGTAGCAGGAAAAATTATGAAATTACAAGTGTCATAGGCAGTGTTTCACTTTATCCTTGACTAGGGTGTGACATCGTCGCACTATGTCCTTCCAATAGGGTGTGACATTGTCACTCTGTGTCCTTCAGACAAGGTGTGATAGTGTCACTATGTGTCCTTTAGACAGGGTGCGACACTCTTCAAAAATTGAATTTTTGCAATGATTTCTCAGGATTTTTTACTTGCAAATTGAGGGTTAACTTTCATGGTTTTCAGAACCAATAAGAGGGATGGATACAGCACCAATTCTTCAGTCGAATTTGGTGATAATTCTCACAATGTACAATTATTTTGAATGGAAGATGAAGGCTGAATTCCAACTCAAAAGGAAAGGATTGTACAATTTGACGATGGTGACGGAAATGGAACCTACATCAGTGATTGAGAAGACCAGATGGGAGAACCATAAGAATGAGGCCACGAGACTTCTTCTTGAATTAATTTCAACTAATTTATGGTTTCATATTTCCGCATGCAAGACTTCGAACAAGATCTGGACCACCTTGGAAGGTCTCTTTGGAAAGAAGGATGAGATGAGAGGTCATATGCTTGAGGTAGAGTTGAATACCTTAGATCCTAAAAGTTTTGATAATATACAAGATTTATTTACCAAGTTTAAATATTTTAGATTGAGCTTTAAATATTGTGGTATTGATAAGTCTAAACAAGAGAACCAACTTATTCTAACAATATTGGATAAGCTAGGACCATAATATGTTGTATATGTCTCTGCTTTCCATTCTAGCAGATATCTCTTGGAATCAAATTGAAAAATTCCTACCATGGAGAAGTTTGTTGATTCTCTCACATGAGCAAAAAAAACTCGTTCAGATGGTTCTAATTAAGGAACCCAAATCACATGCACTCACCATGCAAGATAGAAAAGGGTCGTCCAATCAAAAATCCAAAAAGAAAGGAAAGGAGAAATAGAAATAAAAGGAGGGATATTCCAAACCCTTGAAGGATTCTTCGGGTTCCAAAGACTCTTTAAATTCCAAAGGAAATAAGAAGAAGGGAAAGCAGTGCACTTATTGCAATAAACCAAATCATGAATAATACACATGCATGAAGAAGAAAATAAATATTATGGAACAAACACTTCAGAAGAAAAACCTTGGAAACTTCATTCCTGAAGGAGCCAAGAAGAAGAAGGAAGAAGATCATGCTCCTAAGAAAGGTAAGAATAATGCTTTGGTTGCAATTAATTCCTCATATAATTCATGGATCATAGATTCAAGTGCACCACATCATATGGAATCCAAAGAGGAAGTATTTACTTCCTTGATTTCATGCTCAAGACCCCATATTCTCATGGGGGATGATACTCCAGTAGCAGTAGCAGGAGAGGGAAGATTGGAACTCCCTAATGGTAGTTTTGAGAATGTTTTACATGTTCCAAATATTTTTATAAATATTCTCTCATTTTATCAGATCACTCAGATATGTAAAAAGGTTGAATTTACATCAGATTCAGTTTTTGTACTTGACATGCATGACAATTCCATTATTGCAATTGGTGAGGTAGATCACAAATCAAGGTTTTATAAATTCACTAAGTTTGTGGACCATGACTCCTCTTTACTACTTACGCATGCTAATGATAGTAGAAGAATATGGCATGAGATATTTGGTCATTTAAACTTTAGGTATATGCAATGACTTGCCAAGGAAGGAATGGTCAAAGGCTTGCCAAACATTCACGTTTCTGAAGGGATTTGTGAAGGATGCATTCTTGGAAACAATCTTGAAGAGAAGTTTGAAAAGGGGAAGGAAAAGAAAGTCTCCTCTTCCTTGGAGATTTTTCACAGTGATCTCATGGGTTCATTTCCACATCCATCCATTAGAAAAGCAAGGTATGTCCTTACATTTATTGATGATTACTCACGCTATACTTGGGTTTATTTTCTCAGGAAAAAGTCTAAAGTTTTTGAGCATCTCAAAGACTTCAAAGCTCTAGTAGAGACACATACTGGGAAGAAGATCAAGATCCTTCGTACAGACAATGGGGGGAGTATATCAAAAAACATGTTTAGAATATTTTCTAAGGCTGGTATCTAGTTGCATCATACAGTTCCATACACTCCATAGCAAAATGGAGTTGTTGAAAGGAAAAACAGATCTCTCAAGGAGATGATCAGTTGCATGTTGCATGTGAGGTCTCTTCCTTCCAAGATTTGGGCTGAGGCACTTAAATGTGTTTATTACATATAGAATAGATCTCCTCATAAATATGTTGAGGATATAACACCTTTTGAGTCTTGGATAGGTGAAAACCAAATGTCATACACTTCTGCATCTTTGGATCTCACGCATGGACCCATATTCCTTCTGAAAAGAGGAAAGCATCTGATCCATAGAGAACACCTTGCATCTTTTTGGGATATCTAGATAATGTGAAGGGGTACAGGTTGATTGATCCCTCTACAGATTGGCTCATCATTCAAATTAGTGTTCAGTTTAAGGAGAGTCCTTTGTATGCACCATGAATGAAACATGCAGAGATGCTTGTGCTTCCATCAGTTCCAGACATCTTATATGATGATTCCATACACTCAGATGCTACATATTCATACTTATATTTATAGGATTATGTACATGGAGAAGAGAAGGTAGTACATCCAGATGAGGATCCAATGTCGTAGCTTTAGCAAATTCCCAAGTGGGCACAGTCCACACTTCAAGCAACAGGCAACCTTGCAGGGGATCCATTGGATTTGAGGAGGACTCGATGTCGGCATGAGAATCCTTCTCATGTACTTTCATATTTTGAACCAACGATGTCCATGCATTACTATATGGTTCAATATTTTGATCCACATATCTACAGTGAGGTTGAGAGAAATCCATTATGGAAAGCAGCCATGCAGGAGGAGTATGACTCACTCCTAGAGAATCAGAATTGGGATATGGTTCCACTTCCACCAAGGTGGAAACTTGTCAGATGAAAATGGGTCTATAGGACCAAGAGAGAAGCAGATGGTCATGTGAGCAGGTACAAGGCAGGACTAGTTGCAAAAGGATTTCAGTAGATTCATGGGATAGATTATCATGAGACCTTTTCTCTTGTAGCCAATATGGACTCCATTCATTTGGTTCTATCCATTGCAACATCCAAAGGATGGAAAGTTCACCAGATGGATGTAAAGAATGATTTTCTTCACGGTGATCTTTCAGAGGAGATATACATGGAGCATCCACTGTGGTTCATTCATAACTCATATTTATTATGCAAACTGAAGAAGTCACTCTATGGCCTCAAGCAGGAACCTAGAGCATGGTATGAAAAGATAGATTCCTTTTTTATTTCATATGATTTTGTTAGATGTAAATCTGATTGGAATGTTTACATACTAAGGACTGATGACTCTTTGATGATTTTAGTACTCTGTGTTGATGATATTTTGATCATTGGTAGCTCTGCTTCAGCCATTGTTGTGGTCAAATATATTTTGCATGACAGGTTCTCTATTATAGACATGGGTCCACTTCACTTCTTTCTTGGTCTTGAGATTATTCAGGATGCTTCTAGCATTAAAATTTCTCAAGCTAAGTATGACAAGAATCTTTTATTTAGATTCCACATGACAGATTTTAAGTCTACACCTACACCCTTCTTATATGGGATCAGACTTAAGGATGGTGGGGATAAACCATTAGTGGACAACACTTTGTATCGATAGTTGCTAGGGAGTATTATGTATCTCACCCACACCCATCCAAATATCTCATATGCAGTAGGAGCAGTTTCTTGATAGATGCAGAAGCCCCATGATCTACACATTGGAAGGTTGCCAAGCGCATCCTCATATATGTTCAGGGCACCATGAGTTATGGGATTCACTATGCAGTTGGTTGTGTCTTGGATATCATAGGCTTCATAGATTCATATTGGGTTGGCAATGGCACAGATCGCAAGTCCACTTCTGGGTACACTCTCAGTTTGGGGTCAGGCCCTATTTGTTGGTCAAGTAAGAAGCAATCAACCATTGTTTTATCTTTTGTAGAGGAAGAGTAAATAGGAGTAGTCAACTATGTCATTCAGACACTTTGGCTTCAACACTTCCTTATCAATATTGGTATCCAGTTTCATTGTCTGACTGTCATATGGTGTGACAATCAGAGTACATTGAGATTTTGTAGAGATCCGGTACAATAGAAGCAAACCAAACACATTGAGGTCCACATGCATTTCATCAGAGATCTGGTACATGACAAAATCATTAATCTACAGTTTTGTCCTTCCTATGAATAGACTACTGACATATCCACCAAGACCTTCATTGGTATGAAGTTTCATACTTTGTGGGGTCATCCTAGAGTGAAGAACATAGTTTCCTAGCAGCTTCCTTTTCTTCTTTTGATGCATTGTCTTTTGAGGGGAGGGTTTGTTCCCACGTGGTTTTCCCTCTTTCCTCGTTTTTATTCAAAGTTCATTAGTTGCATTGTACATGAGTACCAAATATGGCCTAGTTGCCAGAACTCATTTTCTTTTACTCCATAGTGATGTTCAGGGGGGTGTTGGAGATATTTTTATTTTTCAACTCACTATTTCAGTGGTAGTTTACTAGAGCTACTTCTATTTTAGACTTTTTATTACCATCACTATTATGCATGCATTCCTAAGAAAAATATCATGGATTGTTCTATTTTCTTAATTATGGAATGTTCTTTCCTATATGAGTGTATATCACTCATTCATTGTATTATCATTGATTAGATCATTGGAGTAATGTAAATAGATTAATTCTCATTCTTCCATATTGAATCTCTCGTCCTTTTCTTGATAAGATTTGTTTGTACTTGCTTTAGCTAGGTCTCCTATGCATGTTTCCATGAAACATTAACATTGATGGCCCAAATAAAGTTTGCAAAAATATTGAAGTTGTTTTTGGTAAACACAATATTATTTGAGCCCACCAGATATAAAATTAGTTGATGGATTTAAGACCCAATGTTTCTCATTGCGTTAAATATGATTTATCTAAGTTCAAATCACTTAAGACTCTTATCTAGAGACTGCAAAATAGATATGAAGAAATATCAGTGCATCTATGTTATTCTTTCTAAGCTTGGTAGTGCATATTTTGTGTTTGTATCTACCTTTTATGCCACCATACAATCTTTATGGAGTGCTTACCAAAATCCCTCTCTTGAGTCCTTTGTGATGCTTTGAATAGAGAGAAAGATAAACTTGTTCAACTTGAAGTGATCAGCACTGCAGGTACCTCCAACAAAACCTTAGTGTCCCAGTATAAAGATAAATCCAAGAATCCCAAGAAGCAACATCCTCGCCACAAAAACAAGAAAAAAAAGGGTGCCAAACCCTCTCATCTAGCTTTCGCTCCTAATGATGACAAAGGAGAAAAAACTAAAAGTAAGTAGATTGATAGACATTGCAATTTTTGTGGGAAATATGGTCATGTGGAGTCCAAATGTTTTAAAAATATAGAATCCTTAGAAGCAGAGATGAAGAAGCATGACATCATTTATTCATCTTCCTCTTCTTCTTCTCATGGACATGCACTTTTTGCTTCATGTTTATCCTTTAATGCAACTTCTACTTCTTCTTCTGATGAGTGGCTTATTGATTCTGGAGCATCTTATCATATGGATAAGGATAAATCCATATTTTTTGTTCTAAATGTATGTAACACCAAGAAAATATTTGTTGGTGATGATATATCTCTTAGTGTTGTAGGGTTTGGAATAGTTCAGGTATATAATGGTCATTTTAATGATGTATTATGTGTTCCAAGTCTTTCTTGCAACATTCTATCAGCATATCATATCACCCATTCAAATGAAGGTAAAATCGTAGATTTTTCACCTCACCAAGTTGTAACTAAGGATTTAAACGATCCTAAGCATATCCTCGCAAATGGAATTGTTGATTATATTACTAGGTTGTATAATGTTGACAACTTTGGGTAATCATATTTTCCTTCAGTTTTTGTTTCTCATAGCGATGACTTGAGCTAACTTTGGCATGAGTGATTTGGTCATCTAAACTATCTCTCTTTGCAACAACTATGTAATAAACAAATGGTTATTAGTATTCCTCTTGTTTTTTGCAAAGATGGTGTTTGTGACGGTTGTTTTCTCTGAAAACATCATCGGGACAGTTTTGACAAACATGCCTCTTGGCATGCCTCGACCCCTTTGCAACTTGTTCACAGTGACTTGTGTGGTCCTCTTTCTTCTCCTTCTTTTTCTAGGTGCAAGTATTTCTTAACTTTTGTTGATGACTTCTCCATACACACTAGGGTTTACTTCTTAAAACTTAAGAGTGAAGTGTTTGACAAGTTTTTGGCCAACAAGGCCCTTGTAGTAAAACAATATGGACATCAACTTCAAATATTAAGAATAGATAATGGAGGAAAATATGTGAACAGTAATTTTACAAGTTATTGCACTGCATAGACCATCCAAATGCAACAGATTATTCCATATACACCACAACAAAATGGTGTTTATGAGAGAAAGAATCGCACAATAAAAGAAATGGATAATAGTATGATCCAATCTAATGGATTAAGTCTTAATTATTGGGTGAAATTCATTAACTGTACAAATTACATAGTAAATCGCACTCTCACAAAGGCTCTAAAAAATATAACACTAGAAGAACAATGGAATAAAATTAATCTAGATGTAAGCCACTTTCGTGTATTTGGCAATGTAGCATGGACTCACATTCTGTATGAGAAAAGAAAAAATTTACAACCTAAAAGTGAGAAGTGTATTTGTTTTTGTTATTCTAAAGATGTCAAAGGTTATAAACTTCTCCAACCTCATTCTGATGACATTATTATTAGAAGGTATGTTAAATTTGATGAAAATATCTTGGCTTGCTTTCTTAATTCAACATTTGCGTCATCTATGGCATGTGAGCCATCTTCAACATTTGTGCCTCCTCCTATTCCTATTATGGTTTCTTCTTCTTCAGATGATGACAGTAAGGATGAAAATCCACCTCCTCCTACTCACCTTCCTCCAAATGATTCCATTGAACATGAACCTGCACTAGCACCATTGCTTCTCATATGGGTCCATTCAACATGAGAAGCAACTGGTGATCTTGTTGGTGATCCTTCATATCAGCATCGAACATGTTCATAGTTCCAGTCAGCCTCTTCTTTTTTATCTCAATTTTTAGAGACTCATGATCCAGAGACATTTGCATAAGCTTCAGGTCATCTATATTTGGATACAACAATTAATGAAGAGTATCGCTCTTTAATAGAAATGATACTTGGGATCTTGTACCTCTTCTGAAAGGAAGAAAACTTGTCAGATGTAAATGCTTCTATAGAAATAAGTATGCATCATATGGAAGTGTTGAAAGACATAAGGCTTGATTAGCTTCCAATCGATTCTCTCAAGTTAAAGGCATTGATTATAATGAAACATTTTCCCCCGTCGCCAAAATGAATTCCAACCACCTTGTTTTTCCTTTCCTGCCTCACATAAATGGGAGGTCCATTAGATGGATGTTAAATCTGCCTTCTTGCATGGGGATTTGCAAGAATAAATTTACATGGAACAACCTCATGGCTATGTCTAGAATGAATCCAGCCTCATTTGTCTCCTTAAGAAATATATGTATGGTCTTAAGAAATATCCTTGATCTTGGTATTCCAAAATGGACATATTTATTCTTGACACTGGATTTTCTAGATGTCATTATAACCCTAATGTCTATACCAAGAAAGTAGGAAGCCATATCATAATACTTTTTCTTTATGTTGATGACCTTACCCTCACTAGTAGTGACCCTAAAATTTTAAACCATGTGAAAACCAGCCTTAAAAAGAAATTTGAAATGATCGACTTAGGTTGTTTGCACTATTTCCTTGGCCTACAATTTTTGCAAACCAAGGAAGGAATTTTTCTTTCCTGATCTAAGTATGCTTGTTACCTTCTTCGTCGCTTTCACATGGAATATTCTAAACCATTCTATTATCCCTTATATCCTGGATTAAAACTTGTTGTCACACGTACTTCTCCCAAATTTGATGCCACTTGGTACCGTCAATTAGTTAGTAGCCTCTTATATTTGACTCATACCTATCCTAATAATTCCTTTTCTTTTGGTCTTGTTGCCTGGTATATGCAAACACCCCATGAAATCCATTGGAAAGTAGCTAAAATGATACTTCGATATGTTTGGGGTATAGTTCAGTTCAGGATACATTACAGCTTAGGGGGGACTCCTTTATTGGTTGGTTTCACTAATTAAGATTGGTTCGGTGACCCTGATGATCAAAAATCTACTACAAGATATATTTTCATCATTGGTTCTAGACCTGTCACTTGGGCCTATAAGAAACAACAGGTTATTTCTCTTTATTCAGTGGAAGGAGAGTATCGAGCAATGGTTAATGCAATTCAGGAAGCCTTGTGGCTTTAACATATCCTTTCATAGTTTGGATTCCAACAACAACATCCAACCACCCTCTAGTGCGATAATCATAGTGCCATCAAACTCGCCAAAGATCTAGTTCAACATCAGTGCAACAAACACATCGAGCTACAAATTCACTTCATCATAAATCTCATTCATGGTCAATTTATTGAAGTGCTCTTTTTCCCTACAAGAGATCAAGTTGCAGACATTTTCACAAAGTCTCTTATAGAAGCAAAGTTTTCCAAACTTTGATCTATCTTAGGAGTTTAGGAAGTTGTCATTAAGTGGATATAGGCTCTAATTCTTCCTTCCTTCTCCTATTGTGTCATCTCTATAACTCCTTCAATCCTACCCCAAGTTGTTCTTAATGGGGGATGTTAGGATATTTATACACTTAGGAGTTAGTTAAGATCAACTTGGCATATTGTGTTGTTTGTTAAAATTTTGTTTCATAGTTTGTTTCTTTACTATGCATTTGTAGTTAGGTAATCTGATGGTCACGATATGTTCTCGACATAGAATGATTCAACGGTTCATATTCTCCTCGATCTTAAAAACTACATTGATTCGTGGCTTAGCACCTGATTGGTCCATGATCTCTATTTAAAGAGCATGGAGGTTCATTTGTCGATGATTGATTGTGAGAAACTCTCTTGTAAATCTCTCTTTAATATTTTTATTTTTCATTAATAAATTCCTCCAAGCGACCGCATTGGTTGGGGTCGTGGATGTTTCCCCACGGGAATTTTACCATGTAAAAACATCGGTGTGTTGATCTTTGATTTGGTTTTGTGAGTGGTTACTAAAGGTGTTTGTCCTCTGTTGGAATACCTTTTTTTTCAAACATAGCCTTTCAACTTTACAGGCACTTGGACCTTTCATCAAATAAATAAATAAACATTATTAATATGGGGACTCAAAAATGAGGTATTACATTCCCCTCCCCCTTATTTTGGCATTGTTCTCAATGCATATCACCATGTAGGTGTGCATATATACTTTTTTGTTATAAAAAAATTCAAAAATAATTGTGGGTATGCCTCCTACATTATATCTTCCAACTCCCACGTCACTTCTTCAAGGTTGTAGCACATCCACTAGACCTTTACATTCCCTATGGATTTGTTCCAAGCTCCATTACCTTCATGTCCAGTATATGCATTGGTTGTACTCAAAAGTATCCTTCTGGATCCACCTGAATCAAATTCCAATCAATGACATTGTTAGGATCATGCACATACTTTTTTAGCAAAGATACATGAAATACATTATCCACATTCATGGTAGCATACAATTCAAGTATGTATGAAACTAGTCCTATGTTTTCCAATATTTCAAATGGACCACAAAATATGGTTGCTAGCTTGGTACAACTACCCAACTTTATTGAGATTTTCTTGGGCTTCACTTTCAAAAATACATGCTCTCCCACTTTGAATTCTTTGGTTGTCCTTCTCTTATCTACATAACTCTTTTTCCTATCTTGTTTTGATTTCAAATTATGCTTAATTTTAACCATCTACTCTTCCATATCTTTAATCAATCATGTCCCAAGTACTACTTTGTCTATTGGGTTTTCCCAAATCACTGGAGTATTTCATTTTCTACCATAAAGAGCTTCAAATGGGATCATCTTCAATGAATATTGATACCCATTATTGTAGGAAAACTCAACCAAATGAAAATAATCTTCACACTTACATGGCTTATCCATCACATACATTCTTAACATGTCTTCAATCACTTGGTTGAATCTCTTTGTTTTCCCATCTGATTGTGGATGGTATGTTGTACTAAAATCCATGTGTGTACCAAACCCCTTAAACAATCCTCTCCAAAAGTTTGAAGTAAACTTTGAAGCTCTTTTTGAAAAAATTTCTTTACGTACTCCATGTAACCTAGCAATTTTCTTCATGTAAATTTATAAAATATTAGCTACCTTATGAATTAATTTCACTGGAAAAAAAAATGATCATATTTTGTTAATATATCCACCACTACCATTATTGAATCACGTCTCCTTGTTGTCCTAGGAAATTTAGTGATAAAATCAATGGTTACCACTTCTGATCTCCACTCTGGGATTGGAAATGATTGTAGCAAACTTGTTGGGTGTCTATGCTCAGCTTTCACTCTTTGACATTCCATGCAACTAGAAATGTAATCAACAACATTCTTCTTCATTATTAGCCAAAAGTATTGGCTTCTTATTGTCATAATTATTTTGTTGTAACCAGGATATTCGACATGTGAAATATTATGCATTTCTTTTAACACCAACTTCCTTAGTTCTCTGTAATTAGGAACACAAATTTTGTTTTTATGCATAAGTATTCCATCTTCGCCCATCTTATACTCTTTAAATTTATAATGTACATATTATTTTTGTAATATATCTTTTACATGTAGGTAATTCGAGTCGATAAAAACAACATCTAAAATTCTTCTATTTAAATCTAAGTGATTCATACTAATTGTTGTGGCATGCATGGTATGTACCCTTCTACTGAGTGCATCAATAACTTTATTTTCTTTTCCTCATATATGTTTGATGTCAAATTCATACTCACTTAAAAATTCTAGCCATATTCTTTTGCTGGCATTTAAAGTTGGTTGTTCAAACATATATTTCAGATCAATGTGGTATGTCCTTAATTAAAATGTCTTCCCCATTAATTAATGCATTTTCATATTCAATGCATGAACTATGATAGAGAGTTCCAAATCATGTGTGTCATAATTCCTTTCATTTTATTTAAGTTGTATTGACTCATAACCAAAGACATGTCCATTCTCATTCTCAGTGAGGACTCCAACAAGTCCTTCTTTACATGAATATTGTAATACCATAAAATTTTCATTTGGATCAACAATCTTCAAAATAGGTGCACTAGTAAGTAACTCTTTCAATAAATGAAAACTTTCTTCACACTTTGTTTTCCATTCAAACTTAGTTCCCTTCTTTTGTAAAGAAGTGATGGGATGAGAAATCTTAAAGAAACTTGCTATAAACCTCCTGTAGTATCCATATAATCCCATAAAATATCTGACTTCTTAAACATTCCTTGGTGCTAGCCATCCCTTAATGGCTTCAATATTATTTGGATCTATTGTTATATCTTCCTCTAAAGTGATGTGCCCAAATAATGGATCTATTCTTGGTAAAAATGTCACTTGCTTAGCTTGGCATAAAATTGATTCTCCCTTAGCACTTGTAGCACCATTATCAAGTTTTTTTCATGTTTCTCCTTTGACTTGGACTAAATAAGTATGTCATCCAAGAATACAATGACAAACTTATCCATATAGTTTCTGAATATGTCATTCATTAAGAACATAAATATAGTTGGTACATTGGTCGGTCCAAATGGCACCACTAAAAATTCATAATTCCCATATATGGTTCTAAAATCCATCTTACCGATGTCTCCTTCCTTGATTCTCACTTGGCGATATCTTGATCTCAAGTCTATCGTTGAAAATATATTTGCTCCTCTTAGTTGATCAAAGAGGTCATCAATTCTGGGTAGATGGTATTTATTCTTCACAATGGTTGTATTCAACTATCTAAATTCAATACATAGCCTCAAAGTTCCATCTTTCTTTTTCACAAAGAGTATTGGTGCTCCCCAAGGTGAAACACTTGGGAATATGTACCCTTTCTTCAACAATTCTTCTAGCTACATTTGTAATTATTTCAATTATGGTGTATTCATTATGTAAGGATTCTTTGATGTTGGGACGGCTCTAGGTACTAAATCAATAGAGAAATATGTATCCCTCTTTGATGGAAATCTTGATATTTATTTTAATACATCCTCAAAATCTTGCAATATTGAAAAATATTCAAGACTTGGCCTTTGGTCTTGTCTATCTCCTCCACATGATTTGCATATGACTGGCATCCTTTCCTAAAACATCTCTTTAGCTGTAAAGATGAAATTTCTCTTATAGAAATCGGTCTTGGAATTCCTCACATTGCTCTTCTTTCCTTATTCATCAAGACATGTAAATGTCTTGTTATGGCAATCTAGGACAGCATGATGCTTGTCAAACCAGTCCATTCCAATTATAATATCATAAGATCCTAATGTTATAATATCCATATTATCATTTGTATTCACTCCATTCATATCTATTGGATAACCTTTGACAACCTCATTGATCCTTATTTTGGTTCCAGTGGCTTGTTGAACCAACCATGATCTTTCAAGATTACTTTTCATTAAATTAATTATGTCCACTACTTTAGGATCAATGTAACTTTGGATTGCTCCTGAATCAATTAAAATAGCAACACGGTGATTTATAATCTTACCTTCCACCTCAATCATATGGGATTGATGCTCTGTTTATCTATCTTCTAGGCCGCATATATCCTTGGAATATTTCTACCCATGTCTTTCACTATAGTATCCTATTGAATGTTGTGCAATGTCCTCATTTTGTCTTTTTTGTGAGGGAAATATTTCTACATGTGATATTTACATCCCCAAAATTTGATTGGTAGCCTTCCCCATTTTCCCAAGGAGTCTTCCATCTTGGATTCATTCTCAAAGAGTCGATTTTTGTTGGGTATGTGTTATATTCTTTGCATGACTAGCCATAGTGTTTGTTATGTTGCATCGGGTGCACAGGGGGGTTTGAGGGGGTGGGGGAGTAGGCCCCCCTTTTGGGGATTGGGGGTAGCGCCCCCGAGAAAAAAAAAAATCCTTAGGAAACGTGCCGCATTTTTGCCTCATTTTTCGTGTCACCTCGATTTTCGTGTCCATTGTTGGGCAGTTTTTCAGCACATGGTTTTTTCCAATGGTTTTCTATTTCCGGTTAAGGAATTAGGGTTGTTGACTAATCCAGGTCATTGGGTTAGGGTTTTAGATGTCGTTGGCTCCTATATGTATATTGTATTGTAAACAATGTATCATGATGAATGAATATAGAATATGTTGGTTTTCCTGGTTTGGTTTTCCAAGGGAAAAATATATGTGTAATGTGTGTATTTTCCATTGTATCTTTTCTATTCTTTTATTGAAAATTTGTTTACAGTAAAATATTGTACAAGGTTAAAATCTACAATTTTTTTATTGGGTATTACAATTGTTTCTATTGAAAGAATGTTTGAATCCCTTCCTTCTCTGATTTGATTTATCCTTCTTATCTTTCCAAGAATTATGAAAAGTACCTCTTCCTTCACCTTGCTCATATAGGTACTTGGCCTTTCGAATGGCCTCTGCCAAAGTTTTGGGTTCGTCAAATTGAATTTCGTCTTTGTAAAATGATGGTAGTCCACTTGGAAACCTCTTTATTTGCAACTTCTCCTCTTTGATAAAACCCACATACCTCAACAACTCCAAGAACTTATTTCAATATTCTTCCATGGTCATGCTCCCCAACTTGAGTTCAAAGAAATCCTACATCTTTTTATCATAATAATGCTCTGAAATATATTGTTTCTAGACGTGTTTCTTGAATTTCTTCCAAGAAATTATTTTCTCATCAATGTGCTTGACTTGTTTGAATTGATCCCACCACATAGAAGCTTTTTCATTCAAATGGTATATGAAAATATTGGTTTCTATTTTAGATGAGTATCTATGAAACTGAAAATATTTTTTGATTCCAAGCAAAGAGGTTTCATAATCATCTCCCCTTCTTTTTTTCACCATCAAAGGTTGGTGGCTTAAGCTTCCTAATCTCTCCTTGAAAGTTATCCAACTCATATATTCTTCTTTGATTCTCAACAAGAGACACTTATGGGTTGATACTTGACTATTCATATGTATAAAAATTATTGGCTAAATGAATAGGTGAGTAGTGATGTCTTTGATCTCTACTAGTGCTTCTTTGATCCTCTTTAGTTATCTCTCCTTGAATGGGGTCTACCTTCTTCCTTGTGTCTTGAGCATAATCAATTCTTCATTTGTCTTTGCAGTTGGTTTAGGATTTGCAACAAGTGAGTATTGATTTGATTTTGTTCATATTGGGATATTATTATCTTCTCATTATCAGCTTGATAACTATATACTTCCATTCTTAGACTTATCATAATCTCTACCAATTATGTTGGCTCCATCGTGGTCACATGTCCATGAGATTTTGTCTCTTCATTACCCAAACTGATATTTAAACATTTGGATTCTCTCATGAATATAGTCTCTTTGTGCATCCTCCATGTCTCTAATATTCAATCCTAAGCTTGAATTGATCTACTTATGCACCCAATTCTACAAAATGTGCAAGTAACCATTTTTGTTAGAATTATGCATATTATAGCAAAAATGTCAATTAATGTTATAGCTCCTTATTCTTCTCAACTTATGAAGAATATTATCACACTTGTATAAATTATAATCCCTTAGTATTATTCTCCTCTAAGTTAGATTTCCAATGAATATTCTTATGCCCTAATTTGATCTCTAAACTGAGATTTATGGATTTATTAAAAATCCATTTTCATACAATTTGTGCACTTTTTCCACTGGTGCAATTTGACTAGGAGAACAACTTCCATCAACTGAAAAAGAAAATATGTTAGGAAACAAGGAAAATTTTGTGTCAGATGTTGATAATATTCATGATGTTGAACAAATAACAAATTTTACATGATCAATCTGTTGCTCTAGTAATATTATACAACAATCTGGAATTGGCAACTTTATCCTTCTTACAGTTTCTCCAGACTTGGAATTTTTAGCAAAATTGGTTATCTCCCAAACTGAGCACTTCTTGAAAAACTTTACTAAAGAATGGTTATGTGGATTCATGAGTAGGTAAAATGTTGAGTAAAAAAAAAATCCAGTTTTGTGATATGGGATTCGTTTTCCTCCTCTGAAAATCCTGAAAATCCCTAAAATGTGGCCTGGAATAGTGGATTTTGGCTTGTTTCAACATCCCCATTCCAAACCCCTTGGAATCTGGCCAAATGCTCCATTGGGAATTTTCATGTATGTTTCCTTCTCTCACTAAAAAAAACTCATCATAAATAGAGGATGTCATAGTACCACTATGATCTTCAAAAAAACACTAATTTACAAGTTCTAGAGAATCGGTGCAAAATTGAGAAATGACCCTCACTGGAACTTTTGTAGCCCTCATCATTGTGGAAGTACCCAGAAAATGTCATCTCAATTTGGGTTATTATGCTCCTATTATGGACAAAATATGATTTTGGCTCTAAACTTGGTTTTTGTTTTTTGAAACATAGGATATTCTTTGTTGATGTGGCAATATATCTATGTGGTTGCTAATGTGGAACCTCGGGTTCACATGGCACCCTAAGGTGATGCCATGTCATCCCTCCTGCCACCTTGTCCCTGCCTCATCATCCTCTCGATGTCCCCTCCCTTCATTTCTCTTATCTTTCTCTTTCTTCTTATTTCCCCTTACCATTTCACCTCCATATTATATTTTATTTTATTTTATTTGGGGCCCACCCATACCTAATGACACATGGAACCCTATAATTATCCCACGCTACTAGTGAGTCCCCATCCATGCCCTTTAAAGGATTAAATTATCGAAGCATGATCTAGTTTCAATCTTAATTAACAACTTGATTGGTGCTCGAATTTGATGGCTAGTAAAGAAAGTACATCAGTGGTGTATATTGATATTGGAGCTCAAGATGGAGGGAATTTAATGGAACGAATAACTCTGATACCACCAAAATTCTATTTGCATATGTGTCATGCTCTCCTTGAAATCGAAGCATATTAAAACATTTTTAGACCACCTTTAAAATATTTGACACCTCTTATGGTTTTGAGTCATCCACGATGGCCTACCACCCTGCCACTATGGTCCACCATTGTGGGCATGCCATCATGATATTCCATGTCACCATTGCCTCGCCACCCAACATGTGGCCTCCACATCACCATGTA
Organism: Picea engelmannii; assembly: GCA_009831015.1. NCBI lineage: Eukaryota > Viridiplantae > Streptophyta > Pinopsida > Pinales > Pinaceae > Picea > Picea engelmannii. The sequence continues at coordinate 243,185 of ML781436.1, read as the reverse complement.
TAGAAAAATTCTCAAATTTTCCCAAATTACCAAAAAATTCATAGTTTCATAATTTCAAGAATATCTCTTCGACCGCCAAGGTGCCCTTCAACTCATCCTATGTGAAAACAATTTCCTAATTTATGTGTCGGACCATACGGCCTAAGCACTACAATCGACACTATGATTCCAATTTATAACATACCACTTACCAGGGTACCTCAAAAATTCACACTCTTGGGAGAATTTTGAAACTTTCGATACCAATTAAATAATGCGAGAAACATAATGCAAGCACATGCAACATTCAATATTCACAATAATGATTACAGACTCATGCATTATTCAAGAAATAATGGAGTAATCATATTCTCATGCAAGATACAACATTATAACGTAATTAACACATTGGAAATCATAAACACAAGAACACATAAGACAACGAAAATATATGAAGCACAGAGAACTTATCTTCAAAGAAAATATTCATCGACTGGCTACAAACGTTGGATGTTTCACCTAACCTTAGGCTATGTGGCACATTCACTCTCTACAATAGGCCACCCCTGAGTTGAGGCTATGAATCCATAAGGATGAGTGCCTATGTCGACTCTAAAACACACACACTAGCTAGTTATCAAGATCTTGACACAATTTACTCAACCACACAACAAATCATAACTTACCAACTCTCTTTCCCCCTCAGCTTGCACAACCGAAATAAATGAACCCCCTTATTTGCAATGCAGTCCCTTGGATTATTCCACTTCTTTCCAAGGCTCTGGTGCTACTGGCCAGGAAATATCAATGTTGGAAGCTCCATAGATTCTAATTTGTGGATATTTCTTTCAAAATTTCCATAATTCTCATGCACAGAAGAATTAATTTCTTGATGGAATAACCAATAGTTACCTAGAACCAACTAGCAATGGCTATCTACCTCTATCATTTCATTCCAAGCAACAAAAAAAACAAGAACAAGAGTGAGAAAGAATGAATGCGGAACGAATGGAGAATTAGTGAGTAACAATTGAGGAACCCCTAACAGCCAAAATCATGGTTTATATAATTACATGAAATAATGCACCATGTGATTTCCCCAAGAAGCTCATGTAACCACTTTTCCCAACTAATTCCAAGATGGATGAATAAAATACCATAAATTGGCTTAGCCCCTTTAGCCCCCTCTCTCAAGGAATCATAGCCCCTTATGAGTCTGTCCTTATTTGTCTTGTAACCAATGATGCATTTTTATTATTAATATTCAAACTATTACATTTATAGGCTCTTCATACTTTCAACTTTACAGGTTCTTTGGTCTTTCATCAATTAAACAAAAATACATTATTAATTTGGGGACTCGAAACTGGGGTATTACAAAACAAAATTGTTACCAGAGTAGATTTGTCAGATAGAATCTAGGACTTATAAAATCTCAAGAGATAATATTAAGTCCTTGTTGGAAATATTGTTGTCATTGGTGTCAAAGACAAGGGGAGACTACAGATGTCCAAGATACAGATTGCAAGATGGAGATTGTTGGAAATATTGTTTTTTGTATTTTTTATGATCAATTTGGATACCCTGTCTTTGAAGGCCTTTTTACTTTGAATACCTAGCTCAAATGGGAGCATAGGATATATTGTTGAAAATTTTATTCCAAGACCTTTACAATGGTATATGTCACTCCCTCTAACTCCATAGGAATGAGGAGATATGAAATATGTTTTCAGGTTAGCCCAGCTAGAAAGTAAAGGTCGGCACAATCAGTTTTAAAAGTCAACCCATAAGTGAATGTAGAAACACTATAAATGCATGATAGATGTGCACATTTGAATATCATCCAAGCAAGAAGAGAAAGTATAAGTGCGCCTAAGAGATTTGAGGTGTGCAAGAGGAGTTGGTGAGTATTCTTGGGGTCTAAAGGTGTGCAAGAGGATTTTTCTTTGAGTTTTAAGGGTGCACTATGAAGGACTAAGGTCTATGATGTTGCAAAGTGCATTGTGTTGAGGTTGTGATGCAACAGTCTGGAATTATATTTTGGGAATGATGCTATGAGGTTCTCTAGGGCATGAACGATAAATATGACTATGATTTGAAGCTATGTCTGGGGTATGAAGCAAGGAGAGGCGTTGGAGAATGAAATTTAAGGGTATGATGGTGCTATGAAATGCATGAAATATGAAGCATGCATGTGAAGTAAAAATCACTATGAGTATGAATATATTATATTTGTGCCTATACATGTCTTACTGAGTTGGTGCTTAGCTGAGGAGATTGGTGTCTCCAGTAGGTTGGTGCCTACACACTATCTTGTTGAGTTGGTGCTCAGTTGAAGAGATTGGTGTCTCTAGTAGGTTGGTGCTCATTTGAAGAGATTGGTGTCTCTAGTAGGTTGGTGCTCAGATGAAGATATTGGTGTCTCCAATAGGTTGGTGCCTACGATATTTGTAATAGTAGGTTGGTGCCTACATACATTTATAAATATAAGTTTTTGTAGTTTTCTCCCACAAGGATTTCCAAATTAAACTTTGTGTATTGTGATTTGAGTTTACATGAATTTACTTTTTTAAAGCTAATKAATGATTGATTAATGCTCATTTAAAGTAAAAATTATCTTATATTGATTCACCCCCCCTCTCAGTATAAGCATAAGTTCAACAATTGATATCAGAKCAGATTCCTTTGGAAACAGTCTAACCGCTAGAAGGAATATATCGAGAGAAAAAATGGCTAATCAATAAGGTTTCTCCAAAAACATGGCTCTATTGTTTGATGGAACAAACTATGCCTTYTGGAGAATAAGGATGTGAACATATCTAATGGCCCTTAGGTTTGATATTTGGGAATCATTCATGACTGGTTACACAACCCCAACAACTCCACCAATAAGTGTGGTTGGGAAGAAGTCAAATGAAAATAATGCAAAATCCATGAATGTCATCTTGTGTGGTCTATCAAAATCCGATATTTTCAAGGTGATGCATTGTAGATTGACAAAAGAAATTTTAGACAAGCTTCAAAATATCTATGAAGGTGATTACAAACTTAAGAAGGCAAAGCTCCAAACTCATAGAAGAGAATTTGAGATCCTAAAAATGAAAGATGGAGAGAATGTTTCAGCTTATCTTCTCCATGTTGATAAAATTGTCAACACCATCAGAGGACTTGGTGAAAAGGTTGAAGAAACAATGATTGTACAAAAGGTGTTAAGGTCACTCCCCTTAAGATTTGATACCAAAGTTTCTTCCATTGAATAAATGAAGAATATTTGTTCATTAAAAATGGATGAATTGCATGGGATTCTCGTTGCATATGAGATGAGGATAGAAAAAGAAAAACTAGCACTGAAGGAA
>ML781436.1:222302-239687 GCA_009831015.1 Picea engelmannii | reverse complement strand
ATGATGAAGATAGTAATGATGAATAAGAACATAACAACAAAAGAAAACCATATAAACACAAAAGAGGAAAATATACTAAGAAGAATAGTTTTTACTCTAGAAAGGACAGTAGCTCTTCTGAAGAAAGTGATGGATATGTTTTTTATATTAACAAAGAAGAATTCATATTTATGTCCATGGATACAAAGTCTACTAATACAGAAAATGAAGACAATCAAATATATATATATATATATATATATATATATATATATATTAAAAAAAAAAACAGATTCAGAAGAAGAAGACATTGATGGGGAAGTGAATATTGAAGTAGAACTCGTTAGTGCCTTAGAAGAAATAGATATACTCAGGGGAAAGAATAAAAAATAGAAAGATAAATTGAAGAAATATGAAAATAAGGATCATGATCTTGATGAAACAGAAAAAGAAAAAAAAATGTTATCATCCTAAAGACTCAACTAGAAGAGGCAAAAAGGATGGAAGAAGTGGTGAGAAGCCAGCTGAAAGAAAAGGAAGAAAATTGTGAGAAGCTAGAGGCTGAAATTGTTTCCTTAAGAAAGGAACTAGAGACAACAACTAATCAGTTGAGTAGAAGATTGAAGTTGGGAAAAATTAATGAAATATTAGATAATATTCTTAGTTACCAAAGGTCACCATTCATTAAGATAGGTCTTGGCTACGAATAAAAATACCCTCGAGGGTGATGCAAGCACTAAGGTCACAAATCCATCGGGAAATAAAAATGAAGAAAAGACTAAAATCTATGCTAATATTCTCAAAGTCTCCATCAATAATGAAAGAAGAAACATGAAAGGAAATGATGACCAACAAAAACTTGATTCTTCTCACAAGAACAACAAGAATCATTTCAGAAGAGTTGTTCCACCAAGAAGGCCTTTCACAAGCCGGCACCAAAATCTCTTTCTTGGGTATTGTTTTTCTTGCAATAATTTTGGTCATAAAGCACTAGATTGTAGAGATTATGTAAGAAGTGATCATGTGAAAGATACAAATAGAGGTTCTTATAAGACCTCAAAGAATGATTATGTGAGCAACAAAACCAGAAGTTCTCATGGTTTTGTTGATAGAAACTACAATTCATTTTCTCCCCTACTTGATTACAATATTGAATGTTATAAGTGTAATAACTATGGGCACATAGCACATGACTGTAGAAGAAGCATAATAAAGTCTCCTAAGAAAAATAGGGAAGAAGATGTTCTTACCAAGAATAGAGAAGAAAACACAAAGGTGAGGAAAATGAAACAAGAATAACCAAAGAAGGAAGAATGTGGGCTTGCAATGTATGCTCAAGATAAAGGAATCCAATGGTACATTGATAGTGGATGTTAAAAACACATGACAGGGGATCAGAACAAATTTCTCACCCTAAAGGAAGAAAAACAAGACAGTGTTACTTTTGGGGATAATGCTTGTGCAAGGATAGTTGGAAAAGGTATAGTTAGTCTTGATAATGGAAATACTAAAGCATGGAATGTCTTGTATGTTGAGGGGTTAAAACACAATATTCTAAGTGTCAGTCAAATGTGTGATCAAAATTACAACCTCACATTTATTTCTAAAGGATGTGAGATAAGGAAAGCAGGTTTAGGGAGATTAATGGAAAATGAAAATAGAACCCCAAGCAATGTGTACATTCTCGATGAAGTCAAAGGAGAAAAATGATGTATGGGACAAGTAAATGAAAGTTGGAATACATTGCCACCAAAGAACAAGTTGTAGATATTTTTACCAAACCCCTTCCCAAAGACACATTTGAATACCTCAGACAAGAAGTTGGGAGTGATATCCCACTTATATCTTCAGTAAAGGGAAGCACAAGCTCAGGGGGAGCATCCATTTTCCATTGATGTCAAAGGGGGAGAAGTTTCAGATAGAGAAATAATTGCAGATGCGGGGGAGTATTACAAAATTGACTATGGGTTGTCATCAATGATAAAGGAGGATATTGCAAAGACATGGAGAGACTACATATGTCCAAGATATAGATTGCAAGATGGATATTGTTGGAAATATTGTTTTTTGGATTTTTGATGCTCAGTTTGGATACCTTATCTTTAAAGGCCTTTTTACTCTAAATACCTAGCTCAAATGAGAGCATAGGATATATGGTTGGAAATTTTACTCTGAGACCTTTCAAATGGTATATGTCACACCTTTTAACTCCATAGGAATGAGGAGATATGAAGTATTTTGTCAGGTTAGCCCAGCCAGTGTTACTAGTCGACCCATAAGTGAACGTAGAAACACTATAAATACAAGATAGATGTGCACATTTGAAGATCATATAAGCAAGAAGAGAAAGTACAATTGCACAGAAGAGATATGAGGTGCACAAGAGGATCTAGGGAGTATTCTTGGGGTGTAAAGGTGCACAAGAGGAGTTTTCTTGGAGTTTTAACGGTGCACTATGAAGGACTAAGGTCTATGATGTTGCAAAGTGCGTTGTTTTGAGGTTGTGATGCTACAGTCTAGAATTATATTCTTGGAATGATTCTATGAGGTTCGTGAGGGCATGAAGGATAAATTTGACTAAGGTTTGAAGCTATGTCTGGGGTATGAAGCAAGGAGAGGTGTTGGAGCATGAACGTTAAGGGTATGATGATGTTGTGAAATGCATGAAGTATGAAACATGCATGTGAATTTAGAAGTATCGTGTGTATGGAGATCTTATATTGGTGCCTATATAGGTCTTACAGAGTTGGTGCTCAGTTGAGGAGATTGGTGTCTCCACAAGGTTGGTGCTTACACAATATCTTGTTGACTTGGTGCTCAGCTGGAAATATTGGTGTCTCTAGTAGGTTGGTGCCTACACAATATCTTGTTGAGATGGTGCTAAGCGAAAGATATTGGTGTATCCAGTAGCTTGGTGCCTACAATCTTTGTAATAGTAGGTTGTTGCCTACAGACATTTATAAAGCTAAGTTTTTGTGGTTTTCTCTCACAAGGATTTCCAAATTAAATTTTATGTATTGTGACTTAAGTTTACATTCATTTACTATTTTAAATCTAATGAATGATTGATGAATTCTCATTTAAAGTAAAAATTATCTTATAATGATTCAACCCCCCCCCCCTAAGTATAATCATAAGTTCAACAATCTTTAAATGATTAGTGTAAATACTGCAAATTGTTATTGCAATAATTTGCACCCTATGTAGTATCTCTACCCCATCATCTGAAGTTTTAGTATTGATAGAGAATTTGGTGGTGAAAGATGTCAATATTAGTGAGTTGAATAATAAAATTGAGGAGAACTACAAAGCACAACATTTGGAATTTGAATTAAAGGTTCAAAACTTGAAAAGAAAAGTTTCTAATTTAGAACATAGGTTACAGTATGATAAGTCCCAAGATTTGAAAGATTTGCAGCAGATTTCACAACAGAAAAAGTCACAAGTTTTGAGATGGGTAGTTGACTTGCCCCAAGAAGAGAAAGAAAGCGTAGATGATTTAAAGAAGGTAGTAGAAGATCTAAGGAAGATATGAAAATAATAGAAAACAAAATAGCAACAAAGGATGAAGAGATGAAATAAAAAGAGAAAATGCATGATGAGAGCTACCAAAAAAATGTTAAGTTAGTGAGAAGAATTCCAAATCTAGATAAAGAGCTCAAAGATCTTGTTACCATTGCATTTCCCCAAGGATCAGAAGGGGTACCAAGAAAGAAAAAAGTGTCCACATGGAATTTTATTCTTCTAGAGATAAGGCATCACAAAAATTACCTCCCAAGAGCCCTTGCATTACGAAATAACATGGGATCATTCCCTATTTTTTTTATCAACACTTTTAAGACAAAGGGCTCTAATTTTTCTATTTTACTTTATATTAATCTTATATTTTCTTTGATATATTTCACTTGATGTGTTGTGAAATTATCTTACATCATACTAAGGTGTGATCCAAAAAGCCTTCTTCACTTTTTTTAAATAATTATGAAAAACTGCTAAAGTATTTGCACATTGTCCACTTTAATAAAGGTGATTTGTTTTGCAACTATTATTCATACTTTAGCTAAATGTAAATAAAGTTTGTAGATAACTTGTGATTATTTTTCATGATTTCTTATATATGGATTTATAATATTTTACATATTTGAAGATTGTAAATATGAATAATTTGAAGAGGAGAAAGACGTCTTTATCAAGGAGATTGAAGGAAATTTTGTGAGTCACTAGACTTTTTCTTGGTTTAATTTTATGACATCCATAATTTTTTTTTTAAATGGTATCATACTTTCTTGGATTGAATTGTAATGTAATGCCTTCAAAGCCTCCGCAAAAATTACATTACAAAATCTTCATGCCTTAGAATATTTTAAACCTTAATTAGCTAGATACAAACATTTTTCTCAGAAAAATGCACACCGTGGACAATAAATGCACTCTTGAATGTTTATGAGGTATGCGTGTCCATTTGACATCCTTCCATTACCTTAAAATGCATGCCCACTGATAAAATAGTCCATTGTTACTTAAAAGTGAAATTTGGTTATAAAAATAGAGTATGAATAAGCCTACGAGGGTTTAGAAAAATGCACATCCTTATATACATAATAACTCCACATGTAACATAAAGGTATAGGGTTGACTTCAAAAACATTTACTACAAAACCCATGTAGTCTTAAATTTTCCAATTATTTTTGGCATGCATGTAGTCAATATACTAAACAAGCATTTTAATGTTTTTTTTGCACTTTTTCATCACAAATAGTAAAATGCACACCTTGTAGGAAGGTCAAAATTAATTTTTTTGTATTTCTAAGTCTTCCTTAAACATTAAGAAACTACATACAATATTATAATTTCATTTTCAATCTGGAAAAATTAAGAAAAATGCTTATCACATCATATATTATTTTGTCATTTTGCATACAATAATTAAATTAATGCACACCACAACAAAATCGCCCACAACACAAAAAAAAATCTATAAATTTATTAATTTAAATAGAAATTTCACACGATGACAAAAACGTATAGAAAATAATCATGATTAGTTTATGTAAACTTAATTGAGTAAATGACCAATGTTCTCCAACCTCATTACATTCACAAAGCTTATGCACAAATCTCTATAACTTGCAATAACCAACATTACAAAACTCACAAAGCTTATGCACAAATCTCTATAACCTGCAATAACCAACATTACAAAACCTCAAATAAATAAAGAACCAAAAGTCGTTTGTTCATTCACAAACTTCATATTTATGTATATGATCCTTGGCTTTTGGCCTTCCACCTATCGTAACTATCCAAATTCCAAATACACCCCTTACATTCCAAGGCTTTATAAAATTTCATGAAGGACAATAAGATTATAATTCAAATTTGTATTAATTACTCAGAAATATCGTAACTATCCAAATTCCAAATACACACCTTACATTCCAAGGCTTTATAAAATTTCATGAAGGACAATAAGATTATAGTTCAAATTTGCATTAATTACTCAGAATTCCAAGGCTTTGTAAAATTTCATGAAGGACAATAAGATTATAGTTCAAATTTGCATTAATTACTCAGAAAATGCATGCAAAAAATTTGTATATGTGTTTTTTGAGAAAGTGGAACATGATTGTTGGAAACGTAATTTGTTAGGGTTATGGTATTAGTCACTTGTGAATTAATATGAAATGTCTATTATAGTTATTAAGGTGAATTGAGTTATGGTAGTGCTCCATAGCAATTCTTTCAGTGTGCAGGATTTTCTGAGGTCTGTTCCTCTGCCTACAATTCATCTGACTCTGTGAGTAGAAAACGTCCCTTTGCCCTTCTGGTCAGTTCTTGTGCGTTAGCCAGTCTATGGTAGCACTGCTCTGTAGCACAATTAAGTTTTTCTCCTTGCATTCATTCTCAATGATTTCTCGTGTCCTATCTCCTTCAACAGATTCTCTCTACCTGTGTGAAATATCTGTGTGACCCTCTCTACTTTCGCCTCTACTCTTTGCGAAATCGCTGCATACATAAATGTTTGTGCCTCTACTCTTTGTGAAATCGTTGCGTACAGAAATGCCTCTGAAATATTAGAAGATATCATCACTCTCCTATCCATTCGATTTGTGCTCTCTTTGCGCAAAACCTTAAAAAGTATATATCCGGATAGAGTCCTCTCCGGATAGCGCAAAACATTGGCAACTGTGATATAAAGCTTTTTTCTGAAAGCTACTAGTTACTCTAAAATACATATATACTTTGGGTTTTGGTTGTAGTTAATCCTTCATTTCATTAGGCATGTAGATCTGTGAATCTGAATGGACTCGAAATATTGAACCTTCGCATTTTTCTCTCTACTAAAGTTATTCTTTAAGTAAATCTGATACTTGAACCAAAGTTTCTGGCAATTCTTGTGCCATGTCAAGAGCATACTGCAATTCATGAATATGACAATGGGTTTGACACTAGAACGTCTTGAGTGAATGTTGACCTATAACCATTGCTCTCAAATGGTGGATAAGGCATTGGCCTCTCCGTTATAATTGGATGTTTCTTCCCAAGTTTAACTTGTAGCTTTTCACCATCCATACTGTACTGTAGCAGAGAGGGGAAATATTAGTTTATTTCGATGCTCAATTTCTAGAAAGAACAAGAATTTGGTGGATCTTTGGAGAAAAAGAGAGACAAATTCAACTATGAAAATCAATTCAACTCCAAAATCAAGGTATACTTGTAAACATTATTTTTTTAAATTTACTTGTACCTTTTGAAATTAAGTTACATTGTAAACTAGTGCATTTTCAGTAGAAGTTGACACCCCTCATTTGTTGAGTTTGCATAGTAGAGTCTAATTGTTAAAGGGTGGAGTTGCAAGAAACCCTTGAAGTCTAAGTCAGTGTTTAAATGGCTCAAATTGATGAACTGTTAGAGTTACAGTACACTCTAATACTCTCAACTGATGGCAATATGGTCACAATTGACAAGCAACTATGCAATCTGTTCTAATTTGTTTGCAAGTTTCACAAGCCAAAGTAGGATTGCTTCAAACTCAGACTTGGGTTATTCATGATAAACTTGTTGGACTACAATTGTCATTAGACCAAAACCTGTAGGTGTTAGTCTCCTCGACAATCGTCGGAGTTAGGATCCATGATATGGGGTTAACCCATGTCATGAGACTCGCAGTAAGCGTCGAATCCAATGTCCAACAATCTCCCCCCAAGCCCATGCCAAGCGAGTTTCGAACTCGACACCTGACGCTCTAATACCATTTGTTGGACTATGATTTTCACTAGACCAAAACCTGCATGCGTTAGTCTCCACCACAATCATTGAAGTTACGATCCACGAGATGGGGTTAACCCATGTCACAAAACTCGTGGAAAGAGTTGAACCCAATGTCCAACAAAAATTGGACGAAAGAATCTTTGACATTATAAACTAGTCTTTGTTCAGAACAACCCTCCTTTTGAAGATGATGATTCAAATCAACAGTCAATGCAGGATCAACTCAGCGAGCCAACTTCATATTCAAGTGTAGATAAAGTGAAACCCTCTCTTTCCAAACCAATCATCATACCTTGGGAAAAAATCAAAGACAACAAGCACAAAACAGGTATCGAATATGAAAAGGATGTCACCTTTCATATTCCATATTATACCAAACAAATCCAGTTCCAGAGTGTTGGATTGCTTCAAGAAAATTCATATTCACCTACTCCGGTTCAAGAGTAGATTCTAAAATACCAACATTGTCATCAAGTTGGCCACATGGAAGATCAGTGCTTCGATATTCATCCTTGTGAGCATTGTGGAAAGCACAATCATCCTTCAGACAGATGTTCCAAATGCAAGAAACCTGCAAGAGTAAAGAACCACTATGGGTGGATGAATTCTTGGCAATGGTCATCAACAATCAAGAAGATATATTAATCATACCGAATAATTCATTCTCTTGTATTGAAACATCTTGCAATGAAAATATTTGCATCTTCTCACCTTGTACCTAACAGGGGGGAACAACATCAGTGATTGATAGTGAGGCTTCAAGTTTCAAAGTCCTATCAATCGAGTAGTAACAAGTGAGCATGACAAACGAGAGTGATTTGGTTTGTGGTAATCCCAAAACCACCAGATTGGTTTGTGGTTTTCCTTAAGCCACCACTTAGTAGAAGACTTACAACTTCTACTAGACAACAGTTTGTGGTGTTCTTTAAACCTCCACTTAGTACAAGACTTACAAATTATGCTAAGTGGAGGTTTAAGTAAAACCACAAACCGTTGTCTAGCATAAGTTGTAAGTATTCTACTAAGTGGTGGTTTAAGGAAAACCACAAACCAATCTAGTGGTTTTTGGATTACCACAAACCAAATCACGTTCGCTTGTTACTGTTCAATTGATGGGACTTCAAAACTTGAAGCCGGACTGTCAATCATTGATATTGTTATGTTGTTCCCCCTATCAGGTACAAGGTGAGAAGATGCAAATATTTTCACTGCAAGATGTGTCAATACTCAAGAATAAATTATTCGGTATGACTGATATATCTTCTTGATCATTGATGACCATTGCCAAGAACTCATCCACCCATAGTGATTCATTTTTTCTTGTAGGTTTCTTTCATTTGGAACATCTGTCTGAAGGATTATTGTGCTTTCTGCAATTCTCACAAGGATGAAGATCAAAGCATTGATCTTCATCCTTGTGAGAATTGTGGAAAGCAGGATCAACCTTCAGATAGATGTTCCAAATGTAAGAAACATGCAAGAGTAAAGAATCATTATGGGTGAATGAGTTCTTGGAAATGGTCATCAATAGTCAAGAAGATATATTGGTCATACCAAAGAATTCATTCTCGAGTATTGACACATCTTGCAGTGGAAATATTTGCATCTTCTCACCTTGTACCTGACAAGGGGTAACAACATAACAACATCAGTGACTGACAGTCGGGCTTCAAGTTTCCAAGTCCTATCAATCGAGCAGTAACAAGTGAGTGTGATTTGGTTTGTGTTAATCCCAAAATCACTAGATTGGTTTGTGGTTTTCCTTAAACCACCACTTAGTACAAGACTTACAACTTCTGCTAGACAACGGTTTGGCTTTTTCCTTGAAGCTCCACTTAGTAGAAGACTTACAGCTTCTTCTAGAGAATATTTTATCGTCATCGTTAAACCAGTATTTGAGAGCACTTCCAATGAGTAGAATACATCACCTTCAACTTCTAGCTAAATTAGGAAATGTTTTGAGAACCAATGTTCCCTAGAGCCAAGTTAAAGAATTTGTGGTCATCCATAAACCACTAGATTGGCTTGTGGTATTCCTTAAATCACCACCATCATTCAGTGGAATACATCAACTTTTGCTATCCTTTTGGTTTGTGGTCATCCCAAAACCACCAAGTTTAGAGAGCACATTTATCCATTGGCGATTGTCCACTTCATATCTCAGTTGCACATTTCCAAATTTCAGCTCTTTTCTTGGACTCACATACACCAAGCAACCTCTTGGAAGATGAATCCAAAGCTCAAGCTCATGTATTTATATGTGTATCATATTAATGAAATAGCAACTCACACTTATCTCTTATTTTGTGTGTTCCAACAATGACCATAGATTTGCACCTTGTTGACAAAACCTATATCTTATAATTTTAAAATTCACTTCCAATTTCCCACAAAGAATTTGTCAAGGTAGCAACTTTTGCATTTTCAAACTGAAATTGACCAAAATTGTCTTGTTTCACTAAAATGCACACCTAGGGTGAATTTCTTGTCCAAAATGAGTGATTAAAATTTGAGAATATGTATTTTCTCATTCCTCATATTTTTGTGTTTCCATATTTTCATTTTGAGCCTTCAAACTCATTTCTATGCAAAAACACTCAAATTTTGCTATCTTTTTAAAAAATATCCAAAAAAATATAATGCACACCAACAACATCAAATGCACTCCTCATCATGGGTGATGCAAAAAGGATGTAATATCTCAAATTATTGGTGAAAGTAAAGTCAAATGTTACTGCATGTAGAATGGAAACCAAATATTTCAAAATATGCATGCCTTGGCTATTGTCTTATGTGAAAATGCATGATTTTTGCATGCTCTATGTGCATTAGAATGCCCACAACATCAATTTGATTCAATGAAATGCACTGTGTGAATTAAAAATTGCACACTGCACTACAAAATTCACACCATTCTATCAAATGTACAACACAATAATAGCACTCAAAATGCATTAGAATATGTAAATGCGCTAATTTAAACAAAAAAATTCACACATACTCTTATGACAAAAAAGTATAGCAAAGACATCCGACAATAGTCTCTTCAATCAAATGCAGTGTTTATGATGGGTGATGAAAAAAGATGTAATATTTCAAATTCGTAGTGAAACTAGAGCAAAATGTTACCACATGTAGAATGAATTTTCAATATGACAATCTTAGGAAATGCTTACCACATCATAAGATTCTTTCATTATTTTATATACAATGTTACTTTTTTATCATCTTGAACTTTTTTCTTTTTTGCTTTTCTCTTAATTGTTTTAACAACACCACTTTTTATATTATTATTAGTTGTCATCATTGGGATATCAACAACTTCCCCTTGAATTTCTTGTATTTTATTTCTTTGCACTACCTTGTTTCTTGAGGATGAAACACCCATTTTAATGTGAATCATAGCTTCCATCATTGGGATATCAACAATGGCTGCCCCATGTGCTTCTAGTGTTTCACCGCTCCACCTTGCTTCATTTCTTGAGGATCAAACACCATTTACACTATGATTTTTAGTTTCCATCATAGGGATGTTAGCAACAAATACCCCTTGGATTTCATGTTTCACCCCTCTTCTTTTGTGAATTTTTCACAGTGAACTTAGCTAGTAGAAAAGTCGCACAAACTTGAGAGAGAAAGAAGAGAGGAGAGAAAAAGAATGAATTGTATTAAATTTTTGAGTAAATGGTAATGATACACATTATATACTCTATATGGCTAAGTGAATGTGCCATAGTAGTGATCTAGAGAGATCTAGAAACTCACTGACAGAAACCGAAGTAATCTGCCACCTAGTCCTAGTTAATTGGTCCATGCAATCATCGGTTAGTTGAGTCACACATGTGGAAGTGAGAGAAACACATGAAATCACAAGATATGCACCCTCTTGGACACATGCATGATGTATGTGCACTCTTGGTGAGGAAACTGAGGTGAACATGCAACTTCCTGTGATAAAATCGAGGTTTTCATGCATGAGTGACCTCCACTAGTCTAACTGAGGTGTAACTGACTATGAATTGAAGAGGGAAAGAACATATTTTGTAGAAGGTTTCATTATTTGTAGGGGAATATTCTCAAAAGATAATATTATCATCTATGGAAGAGCCCTCATCATTGGACTATCAACCTTAGAAAAAAAATTACCTAGGTGAGTGTGTAATATCTCTAACACCCCCCTGAGCACTACTAGGGTGTACATGATGAATGGGTCCCAACAACCAATGCCATGTTATATACCCATTGTACAATGCATCTAAGAATGAAACATTGAAAAAATAGAGGAAAGAGGGAAAACCTCATGGGAAAAACCCCCCCTCAAAGTACAATGTATCAAAAAATGAAGAAGGAAAGACATATGCTAAGTAGTTGTGTCCTTCACTCCAAGACGATCGAGCTGGAAGTGGAAATTTTACAAAGTAAATTTCTTGGTGAAGATATTTGTAGTCTATTCAGCGGATGGATAGTACTACAAATCGATGATCCTATCATGTACCATCTCTTTGATGTAATGCATATGGATCTCGACGTGTTTGGTCCATTGTTGTTGCATTGGGCCTATGAAAAACTTGAGAGTACTCTAATTGTCAGACCAAATGACAGTCGGACAATGAAATTGGATGCCAATATTAGTGAGGAAGTTTTGAAGTCAACGTGGATGAATAGTAACATTGGTTGTTCCTTTGTACTCGGCCTCTGCTGACGATAGAGGAATAGTTGATTTTTTTTTCTCAACTAACAAATGGTATCGGAACCCAAACTAAGTATTTACCCAGACATGGACTTATGATCTGTGTTATTTCCAACCCAATCAGAATCGGTGAATCCCATGAGATCCAATGCACAATATGTTTCATAGTGGATCCTATAACCTATGGTGCCATAAACATATCTAAGGATGTGCTTTGAATCTTTCCAATTAGCTCATGTGGCTCCTGCATGTACCTAGAAACTTCCCCTACTGCATGTGAGAGATCCGGCCAGGTGAGGGTGAGATATAGAAGGATCCCCACAACCTGTAGATAGAAGGTGTTTTCCACCACTTTTTGTATCCTCTCCATCCTCAACATGCACACTAGACAGAAAGGGTGTGGTTGTCGACTTGTAGTCGGTCATGTGGAATCTAACCAAGAGATCTCGGACATACTTAGTTTGAGATAGCTTGATGCCTAAAGCATCCTGACTGATCTTGAGACGAAGGAAATAGTGCAGTGGACCCATGTCTTTCATAGAGAATCTGTCGTGAAAAATTATTTGACCGCAACAATTGTTGAGGAAGAAATTCATGTGATCGAGAGGTCATCAACATAGAGAACTAAGATTCGCAAGGAGTCTGAGGTTCTCAGCATGTAGACGTTTAGATCTAATTTGAATCTAAAAAAATGTTGAGAATGTAAGTAGGCATCCATCTTCACATACCATGCTCTAGGTGCCTACTTGAGGCCATAGAGTGATGTTTTAGTCGGCATACTAAGCATGAGTTATGTATGAACCCCTAGGGTTACTCCATATAAATATCCTCTGAGATATCCCCATGAAGAAAGGAATTATTCATGTCCATCTGGTGAACTTCCCACCCCCTTGTTGTTGCAATGGAAAGGGCCAATCAGATGGGGTCCATATTTTCTACAGGAGCAAAGGTCTCACCATAGTCTATCCCATGGATCTACTAAAAACCTTTGGCAACTAGTCTTACTTTATACCTACTCACATGTTTGTCTTCTTCCTTTTTGGTCATGTAGATCCATCTACATCTGAAAATATTTCATTTTGAAGGAAGCAGAACCAGATCCCAAGTTTGCTTCTCGAGAAGAGATTTGTACTCCTCTTGCATAGAGGCTTCCCAGAAGGGATTCCCTACAGCCTCTGCATAGGTTTGTGGGTATGAATCTAGAAACATATAGAAATGGATGGGAATCATTGGTTTGATAGTTGTGAGTGCATGAGGAGGATCCTCAAATTGATACATCATCCTCCTATGATCTATTGGATCCCCCACAAGGTCTCATGCTTCTTGTAGGGTGGTCTTTTCCCACTTGGGAATCTATGGTGGCTCAACATATGCATCATCATCATATTTTAAATCAAATTCGAGCTCATATCTGAACCATGATATGAGTGAGTGGAATCATCATCACTGATGTCGGGTGCATGCAATGGTACAGAGGTATCTACATGTGGCTTCGACAGTGCATGCAAGGGAGTTTCCTCAAATTGAACATTGTACTCAATGATGATCCTGTCAGTGGAGGGATAAAGTAACCTATAACCCTTCACACCATCTAGATATCCCATGAATATGCATGTGGTACTCTACGGATCTAATGCTTTCCTCTTTTTAGAGGGTACATGGTCCCATACGCGTGATCCAAATATTTGAAAGTGGGTGACTTTTGGTTTGTTTCCACTCCATGCCTCAAAGGGAGTCTAGTCCTTAACATATATGTGAGGATATTTGTTCTAAATGTGGTTAACAGAAATAAGTGCCTCAACCCAAAGCTTGGGCGGTAGATATCTTGCATGCAACATGCAAGTGGCTATCTCCTTGAGGAATATGTTCTTCCACTCAACTACTTCATTCAGTGGTTGAGTGTAATGCATGTGTGTTGCAGTTATATACATGCCTCTAAAAAAAGATGTTGGACATCTCAGTTCACATATTCCCCCCATTGTTTATGTAGAGGATTTTTATATTTCTCATGGATTGAGTCTCTGTGTGTGCTTTGAAGACTTTGAGACACTCAAAAACTTCGTACTTATTCCTAAGAAAATACACCCAAGTGTATCGTGAGAAATAATCAATAAATGTAAGCACGTACTTTACTTTGTTAATGGATGGATGAGAAAAGGTTCATGTCATATCACTATATATGAGATCCAAAGGAGAGGAGGCCCTATAGGCCTTCCCTTTCTCAAACTTCTCTTGAGGATGTTTTCCAAGAACGCATCCTTGAAAAACTCCTTTTGAAAAGTGTATTTTGGGAAAGTCATTGACCATCTCCTATTTTCATAGTTGTTGCATGTATTTGAAGTTTAGATGGTGAATCTCTTGTGCCATAATCTAATAGTATCATCAGCATGTGTCAGTGGTAAAGCAGAATCAGATTTAGCAATGGATTTACTGAAATTATACAAATGAGATTGGTGGTTTACCACACCAACAAAAATCATGGAGGTATCATGCATATCAGATACGGTTACGGAATTAGGTGTAAACTCCACCTTTTTTCCTGTACCAGAATGTGTTATGATAAACAAAGAGTAGATTCACTAAGAGTTTTGGAACATGCAAAACATTCTCAAAAATTTTGTGTTGGAGTTCTACTCTACATTGTCCAATGACCTCAGCTAAGGTATCATCTCTTGTGAGGATGGTAGGACCCGTGCATGTACAAATAGAAGATAAAACATTTTATGTTGATTCCCTATGATGGGATGCACCTAAATCTAAGATTCATGCATCATGAGAAGAGTTAATGGCAATCGGTTCATGAGAGTTACCTCATTTTTTTGGTGCTTGATCTTCTAACTTATTCTTTGCAACTTCAAGAGTGTGATCCCCATGGTTGTTCTTCTGAAGAATCTGCGCCATTAGATAAATTTGTTTCTTCATGCATGTCGATTCAGGATGATAATTGTGGTTGCAGTAACCAAATTTGTTCTTCCCTTTCCTTCCTTTTCTACCTTTGGAGCTTGAATAATCATTGAAGGGTTTGGATTACCCTTCCTTGTTTGGATCTACATGCACCTTTTCCACCTTCGGAGCCTGAAGAATCATCGAAGGGTTTGGAATACCCTTCCTTGTTTGTCTTTGCATGCGCCTTTCCCTTGCTTTTCTATTTGGACTTTGAATTGGAAGTGTTGTTGCTTTCATGCACAGCAAGTGCATGTGCACTGGTTTCCTTTTGATGAGATAATCTTGCTCATGTGCGATGGATTTAATAATTGATCCAATTTCAAAAATTTTCAGGTTGCTCCTGAAGTGAATCTGTTTGTATGGAATGATGAGACGAAAACAGCATAATCCAGACCATGTTTTTCCAAGATAGAAAGGGTTAATTGATTGTGTTGAGTGGATTTGTTTATTCCACGTCCCTTCAGATGAAGGAGGAGGGACTTGAACTTCGTAAATAAGTCTTTGATATTTTCAAAATTCCTCAGATCTAAGGAATTTAACTTGACCTCAAGCATATGGCCTCTCATTTCGTCTTGTTTTCCAAAGAGATCCTTCAACTTTGTCCAAATATCATCTGGTGTGGCACAAGATTCAATGTGAAATAGAAGCTCGGGAAACATAGACATGCAAAGGATTCCATAGGCCTCATCCATGCAGTTGAGATACATTTTTTCTCGATAGGAAAATTTGGCTCCACCTCTCTATCCATGGTAATCGGGTACAAGTCTCTACATCTGAGCTAATGAATAATTTGTAGCTTCCACTCGAAGTAGTTATGAGGTGTGAGAATTATTTTCGATGAGTAATCCATATTTTATAACTTTATCTCCCTCATGTGCCTACAAATGAAATGCTTTTTCACTTTCTCCTAGCAATCAAGGCTTTGATACCATGTGAACTTTTCACAATGAACCTAACTAGTAGAAAAGTCACACAAACTTGCAAGAGAAAGAAGAGAGGAGAGAAAAAGAATGAAATGTATTAACTATTTGAGTAAATGTTAATAATACACATGATATACTCTACATGGATAAGTGAATGTACCATCATAGTGATCTAGAGAGATCTAGACACTCACTGACAGAAACCAAAGTAATATGTCACCTAGTCCTAATTAACAGGTCCATGCAATCATTAGTTAACTGAGTCACATGCATGGAAGTGAGAGAAACACATGAAATCACAATATATGCACCCTCTTGGCCACATGTGTGAGATATTTTCACTCCTGGTGAGAAAACCGAGGTGAACATGCAATTGTTGGTGATAAAATTGAGGTTTCCATGCATGAGTGACCTACACTATTCTAAATAAGGGGTAACTAGCTCTAATTTGAAGAGGGAAGGCACCCTATTTTGTAGGAGGCGCCCTAATTTGTAGGGGAATATTCTCAAAAGAGAATATTATCATCTATGGAATCTCCCTCAACATTGGACTATCAACCTTAGGAAAATAATTACCTAGGTGTGTGTGTAATATATCTAACAGTCTTGCCTCTTTTCTTGAGGTTGATGAAACATCTGAAGTTTTACTATGATTATTAGAAAACATCCTTGGGGTATCAATAGTAGCCACCCCTTTCATTTTTTGTGTTTATCACTCTGACCTATATCATTTTTTGAAATCAACAAGATTGAAAAAGTCAGAGTGCAAGAGAAACATATGCTTGCACAAATAATCTAGATTAACAAAGTCATAACAATATGCAATAAATTTAATCAACATAGAACTCATTAGTGGAGGGAAGGCCATATTATTGCTTTATTATGTTAACAACATGTTTTCCCTTACATTTTCCAAAGTGATGTGATTCGCGATAAGCCTCTTCACAATATTTTTTTATTGGCCTTGATCTTAAGATAGTTGTTTAACTACGAGGACATATTAATAGTTCAATATGCACATTATGAATTGTCTTACACTATAAAATGAAAATAGAATGAGATTACATTTAAAAGTAGGGCATACTTACTACTGGTGTACATGCAACCAATGATTTCTTAAACTATTTTATGAGTCAAAGAGTTGTTTCACTTGTTAAGAAGTGACCCCAGGGAAATGAGATTCCAATTGTGTTGTGATTCTTTATTTAGTGTTTTTTTTACTTATCATATGCAACATGAAGTTGGATTCAAATATATTAAGAAAAGAATATTCTGTCTAAATTTTTTGGAAAGTACCTTCTGACCTCGTAACAAGATTGAAAAATTGTGCTCTCATCTACTTTACAAGACACATTCTTTCATGTTGAAATGTGTTTCAATACTCATTAAATACTTTTTCTCGTCCTTCATTTATATTCCAAAATTTCATTTCCATATGCGTAATCTCCATTAATTCATTCCTTAACCATCACAAAGTATAAGTATGGATAGACCTAGTCATCTCAAGAGCATGGGCCCTGTTATCGCAAGGTTTGTAGGAGGGTTTTAGATAGCTTGAGTCAAGGCTTAAAACC
>ML781436.1:166122-206433 GCA_009831015.1 Picea engelmannii | reverse complement strand
AACATCCCCCCACACCCTTGTAATTGAAACATGTGGAATTATTTATAACACTTCCACATCCTCACCAAATTCTTATTCTTTTATTCATGTTTTATGTCTACAATAATCTATAAATAATACATTTCAGTACATATTATCAATTACTAAGATTTATGTTCAAATTGGATACAACTAAGAGCCAATATCAGTTTTATGTCGTTGCAACATCATTACTTATTATTAGTCAAGATCCACATAAAAATATTAGATATGTTAACATAATCATTAAACCCTTGAAATTCTCGCATGTTGAATGAATATCTTGTCAAATGTTTATCAATCTGATTACTTGTAGTTAAGATCATTGTAGTCTTGGATTTTAAGATGGTATGGTTTCCCATGCTTACATGCAACCCCATTTTTTCCATCTCATCTCAAATTTGAACAAATTTTGTTTTCTCAATGCCTTTGGTTGGATGAATCTTGTCGCAATCTTATGCAATTCTTTGAATTTCATGAAAGCACATAAGCACATCTATGTGACATCAAATCCTTTGGAAATTGGACCAAACTACTAGATCAACTCCCTCATCTTGAGAGAATCTTGAAGTAAGAGTAACATCATGGTAAACTCCCTTTGTCTAAGAGAATTCATGATCCCTAGAAAGACTTAATCATGGAAAAATCCTTCTATCTAAGAGAACCCATGATCCTTGTCTTTGCACTCTATAATAATCACATCAGTTGCAACTATAGAATACGTCTCAACATCATTCTCCATCGAGGCATCATGCCTCTCCTCCACTGAAAAACTAGAAGTCTTGTGTATGAAGTTAATATCATCATCAAACCTCTCATCCTCTGTACAAATGGAAGTCCCATGGATGGAAGAAAACCAATGCTACATGACTAGCATATATCCTAGGAAGTACACTCACCCTCACTGAAGAAATGGTCACTCCTACATGCTCTCAAGCCTCTAAATATGGAACAGAAACCTCCACATTATCCTCGATTATTGAAGGAGAATCATGTGAAATGAAATATCTCACCTCCTCATCAACACAAGATGTTATCATAGAATCTGCAGTATGTGTTAAACTTGGCTCTATGACCTCTCACCATGCATGTGCCTCCTCAAATCTAAAAGTCTCTTCCAACCTCCCAATAGAATGTACATCTACCACTAAATCAACAAGTAACATATAAAATCCACCCTCTCTCACCCCTCTATCCAAAGCCCTCGGAGTATCTTACTGCAATCACTAATGGTGCATTGTTATCCCTTAAAGGCAACTCTCTAGCATATATCTATCATACAAGAAACTAAAATGAGGTTCTTCCTCATACCAAGAACCAATAAGATGTGATCTAGCTCAATATAATCACCTAAAGGCATCTAAAATGAAACGGAACCAATTCCTCTACTCTTGTAATAGTCCTAGCCGCAGCTTGTCTCACACCCTTTCCCTTCTTCTTCAATGAGCATTCGTCTACATAATGTCCCATCTCATGACATCAAAAGCACATCACCTTAATCAAGTCTTTCTTTTATCTATCTATCCCATCCTTCTTCTTGAATCCTTTCTTGCTATTATTATTCATCTTCTTGATGATACCAATAGCATCTACTTCCCCTTATTGTTCTAAACAATATTGGAATTTGACTTCTTCATGCACAAGATCAAGACAAAGCTTGGGAAACTTTGGTATATTTTCTCAAGCAAAAAAACCATGAAAAAAATACATCCAAAAAGGAGCAATCTCTTTTATGGCAATGGTTATTAATTCCTAATCCTCCACCTTAGTTCCAATGGTTTCCAATTGATGCTAGTCAAGTAACTCACCACAATATATGTCTTTATCATGCAAATAGCTAAGAGCCAGTTTCACAAAAGCATTTGTTGAGAAGCACAAGAGTTCTAAAATAAATCAACCAAAGAATCAAACATATACTTACTTGTTGTCTTATCCGAAATGTGTGAGATGAAGTGATCCTTCACAAAATAAAAAATTATTCTCTTCACTTTGGATTCCTTCTTTTAATGAGCAAAGAAAGGTGTTGAATCAGTAGGTCCTAGAATCTCCTTCTCAACATGCTCCCAAAGATCAACCTCCTTCATAAGAATTTGAAGCCTTAGCTTGCATGGAACAAATGTAGAAGCTCCATCCAACTTGTCACACTCTCTAATACTAAGAGTCACCCAACAAATCCTAAACAAGTCTCAAGTGCACAAAATCAACACTACATGAAGTGGACAAAACCCTTTCTAGAGTACAAATGTTATCCCAAGAAACCTAGGGTTTCTCACAAAATGAACTCAACTAGGTCAAGTACCTATCTCAACTGAACTCTAGTTGAAGTACAAACTCCCTCTAACTCAAGAGAGATCTCGACCATAATAAGATCTGATCCCATGTGAAAATTTCTTGGAATTCAAATTTCAATGCAAAATAGAAATTTCACCTTCAACCTAGAGAGTTTCTCAAATATTATCTCTATGAATTTTCAACCTTAGGGATGCCATAAAACAAGGTACAAAACAACAACGGAAAGAGTACAATGTTTCAATTCCAATTAGCCCAAACTTCTCGGCAATTCAAGGATAAAATATACCAAACCAAGGGGATAAGTTGCATCCCTTTTAGGGAAACTTATCAACCAATAACCAAATCTAAAAATACTATTTTACAATAATAATAACAATGTTACAATGGAAGTATAACAACAACAAAATCGTCCTCTTATATTCTTCACTTAGATGTCAAATCACTTAATAATTGGTCTTTTACTTATGTCAAATCAACAAGACATATATAGTTGTAAATAACAATGCATAAAGAACATATATAGATGAAAATCAAATATGGAAATTGCATAAGTTTTGGACAGCTGGAAACTTCATTAATATGCTCAAGATGAAGTACATGTACATAACATATCCTTCTCTCAAGGCTAGAACAAATCCACCCATCTCTCCAAACCCTAGCTAGCGAAAATCAACAAAACCCTAGCAGCCAATAATATCCAATATGCAAGAATCACTCCAACAAATCCTCCAAGGAAAGACATCCCCTCCTCCTCTTCTTCTTCACAATTACACCCTAGGGTTTTATCACAAAACCCTAGGAACTCTTCTCTAGGTCATGTCTCATCACAAGAGTGAATATAAGTGATTGAATGAGCATATATCATGTCCAATGTCTTCTTCTTCTTTAGAGAAAATTCTAGTCACAATAATCAATATCCAACAAAGATATATTCTTTAGACTTCATAGTTCCACCTAGGGTTCATGAGGAAACCCTAGTGACTTTCCTCCGAGAATATATGTACAAATAAAAGATTACAATGATTATATGATAATGAAAGGATTCTCTTCTTCCTTTATATATATGAGAGGTAAGGTAGGCCAACAATTCATTGTGGGCCTTAGCCCTTACAACCTACAATGAGCACTTGTAGGCCAACACAAGAGAGACGTTACACTCTAAAGTACATGTGTTAGGATCCCAAGTGATACAATGCACAATAATGGCTCCAAGGTGATGTAGCTATGCAAGACAAGTCAACATCCATCCATCACAAACCTCCATGAACTCCATCGATCCTCCTAAGAAATGTACTCCATTAAGTCAACTTCCCCTGCAAGAATACTATCAAAGTCATAGGAATCCTCAAGCCATCTCCAATCCTTTGTATAGGAATCCAAGTTTCCACATGCCAACTAGGGTTTGATGCCCTCCTACAAGATGCACAATGCTCCACATCCGACGTAGGGTGCTCTCTAAGAAAGTGGACCCTTCATGGGGCCCCAATGAATTGTGTCCACCAATTTGTTAAGAGAAATATAATGCATAAGGGAAGAACAATAAGCCAGCAACCATATGAGGTCAATCATACATTGAGAAAACTATCTCAACTTTACAAATCCATCCAAGACTATCTCTCATGTTCCAATCCATCTCCAACAATCTAGGATTTGAACATACACCATGTACCCCAAATATCATGAAGTACCCCGAGCATGGTCTAAACACTTTCAGAGTAACCTTAAAAGTTAGCACTCCCTCTTTACAAAGAAAGTGTTTACACTAACACCTATCAACTCCCTCGACAACTCCACCAAATATTCCACATGCAAATATCTACTTTCTACGGTCCTGAAATCAACCACTATCATCAATAAAGAACCTATCACTTGTGCTATCACCACATCTCAATCCTCCAATTAATTATGGCCACCTATGAATATGAAGGAATATATCTCTTGAAAATAATAAACATGCCAAACTCCATCATCATCCATGTCAGCATCACAGGCCAAAAACAATTGACACGACATCATGAGAAATCCATGACATCCTATAGAGAAGATCACATCTCCATACAGGATCAAGACAAGTGTATCACATCTATCAAATTCATAAAGATAGAGATCCATACAAGTCAACTCCCCAATCATGGAATATGAATCTAATAGTATAGGAAACAATCCATGTAAGGTCATCATCATCCTATGAACATGAGATCCCCTCTCATGCAGCTCAAATCCTCTGGCAATTGAACCAACCTGAACTAGTTCAACTCCTTCATCTTGAAATAATCCTAAAGTAAGAGTAATATCATGGTCAACTCCCTATGTCTGAGAGAATCCATGATCTCTAGCAAGAGTATCATCATGGGAAACTCCCTCTATCTGAGAGAGCCCATGATCCCTAACTCTATACTCTATAATACTCCCATCAACTACAACTTTGGAATCTGTCTCAACATTATCCTCCATCAAGGAATCACACCTCTCCTCCATTAAACAACTAGAAGGCCCATGGATAAATTCAATATCATCATCACACCTCTCCTCCTTTGTACAACTGGAAGTCGCATGGATTAAAGAACCAATGCAACATTACTTGCATATCTCCTAGAAGATACACTCACTCTCACTGAAGATCTAGGTGCTCCTACAAGCTCTCAGGCCTCTAAATATAGAAAAACAATCTTTACATTCCCCTCTATCACTAAAGGAGAATCTTGTGAACTAGAAGATCTTGTATTCTCACCAACACAAGATGTTATCAAAGCATCTACAATCAGTGTTGAACCTAGTTCTATGAGCTCTCTCCATGATTATGCCTCCTCAAAACTAGAAGGCTCTTCCAACCTCCCACTAGAATGTTTGTGTGCCACTGGATCATCAAGTAATTTGTAAATACCATCCTCTCTCACCCCTTTTCCAAATTCCTTAGACAATCTAGACTACAATTATAGATCGTGCACCGTAGTCCCTCAAAAGTAACTCTCTAATGTAAATCTATCATACAAGAAACTAAAATTAGGTTCTTCCTCATATTAGGAACAAATAAATGTTATCTAGCTCAAGAACATAAAATGAAGGTATCTTAAATGAAATGGATCCAAGTCCTCTCAAAAGGTAAGTGGCATCATCACCGAGCTCCAAAGTGATGCCTCCCTCTTTCTTTTGAATCCTACTTAATAGAGACTTGTCATATGTCATGTGCCTGGAAGCTCTACTCTCCACATACCAACCAACACTAGACACAATGTTAGAAGATAAACAATAAGTCATGGAAAAGACAGTGTCAAATTGAGAGTTCATATCCTCTTCTCCTACAATAGTCCCAATTGCAACTTGTCTCACGCCCCTTCCCTTCTTCTTCAACGGAAATTGGCCGACATAATGCCACATCTCATGACATCATAAGCAAATCACCATACTCAAGTCTTTCTTTCATGTATCCATCCCATCCTTCTTCTTGAATCATTTCTTGTTATTATTATTTGTCTTCTCAACAAGACCAATACCCTCTACTTCACCTTATTGTTTAGAACAAAAATGCAATATGATTTCTTCCTACACAAAATCAAGACAAAGCTTGGGAAATTTTGGTATATTTTCTCCAACACAAACACCTTTAACAAAAGGAATCCAAGAAGGAGAAATTACTTTTAGGGAAATGGACACTAACTCCTAATCCTCCACCTTACTTCCAATGGCTACCAATCAATCCTTCAATTCATTGATCCTATTCAAGTAGCTCACCATAGCATATGTGTTGCTCGAACAACTCAGAGCTAGTGTCACAAAAGCATAAGCCTTGAAGTACAAGAGTCCTAAAATAACTCAACCAAAGAATCAAAAATATTCTTACATGTTGTCTTATCTGAAATGTGTGAGATGAAGTGATCATTCATAGTATCAAGAATGATTCTCTTCACTTTGGATTCCTTCTTTTGATGAGCAACAAAAAAGTGTTGGATCGGTAGGTTCTAGAATCTCCTTCTCAACATTCTCCCAAAGATTGGCCTCCTCCATAAGAATCTAAACCATGAGATTCCATGGAATAAAGTTAGAAGCTCCATCCAACTTATCACACTCTCTAAGGCTGGAAGTCACTCCACACACCTTGAACAAGTCTCAAGTACACAAAATCAACAATATATGAAGTAGACAAAACCCTCTCTAGGTGCAAATGCTTTCCCCCAAGCAACGTAAGGTTTCCCACCAATTGAACTCAACTAGATCAAGTACATGTCTCAAGTTCCAACTGAAATACAAACTCCATCTTACTCAAGAGTGATCTCAACCATAACAAGCTCTGATCCCACGTGGAAATTTCTCAAAATTCAAAATTCAATGCAAAACAAAAATTTAATCTTCAACTTAGAAAATTTCTTGGATCTTAACCCTATGAATTTTCAAACTTAGGGCTAATTTATAACGTACAAAACAACAATGGAAAGAGTACATGTTTCACTTCCAAATAGCCCAAACTTCCAAACTTCCTAGCAACTTATCAACCAATAACTATATCTAAAATACTCTTTTACAATAGTTTCCCATGGTTAACTCTTTCTAGGGATCATGAATTCTCTCAGACAAAGGGATTTGACCATGATGTTTCTCTTACTTAAAGATTCTCTCAGGACGAGGGAGTTGACCTAGTTCAATTTGGTCCAATTTCCAAAGGATTTGATGTCACATAGATGTGTTTATATTCATAAGCTTTAAATATTTTTCAAATGGCCACAAATGGATCAACATCTATCTGACAGTCCACAAACATTATTTTCTACGGTTTTCTATTTTTTGTCAAATGCCATTGATGATGAACTAATGATAGGTTGACAAACTTTCCATTGAGCCAATGTATTGGACATTAGTGTTCTGAAGATAAAATATTTTTTTCTAAAAAAAATTCAATGTCAAGGCATGTTACCTTTCGAGGCTACCCCAAAATTGTTTACACCATGCTTGGGGCACTTCATGAGATTTTGGGTACATGGTGTATGTTCAACCCCTTGATGGTTTGAGATGGATTGGCATATGAGAGATAGTCCTTTTGAGATAGCTTGCGCAGTGGATGATTGACCTTATATGATTGTTGGCTTAGTCATCTTCCCATTAGACGTCAAAGTTCTCTTGATATTTTTGTGGATGCCCTTCATTGGGGATCCATGAAGGATCCACTTTCGTGGAGAGCACCCTACATGGGATGAGGAGCATTGTGTAGATTGGAGGAGAGCATTGGGCCCTAGTTGATACATGACATCTTGGATTCTTATTCAAAGGATTGGAGATGCCTCAAAGATGCCTAGGGATTCAACAATATTGTTTCGGGGGTAGTTGAACTAGTGGAGTAAATTGCTTAGGATGATCGATGGAGTCTGTGGAGGCTTGTGATGGAGGGATGTTGACTTTCCTTGCATAGATACATCACCTTGGAGCCATTATTGTGCATGAAATCACCTTGGAGCATGACACATGTACTTTAGAGTGTAGTGCTTCACTTGTGATGGCCTACAAGTGCTCATCGTAGGTTGAATGTAAGGGCTAATGCCCACATTGTATTGTTGACCTCCCTTACCTCTCATATAAATAGAGGAATTAGAAATTCATTTCATTCTCTTTTCTTTGTATTTAGTTTCTTGGAGGAAGTTGCGAGGGTTTCCTCATGAACCCTAGGTGGAGTTATGAAGTCTAGAGGAGACATGTTTGTTGGAGCTTTATTAATGTGACTAGGGTTTTCTCTTGTGAAGAAGAAGATGGTGGAGATGATATATGTTTATTCACTCACTTGTATTCACTTTTGTGATGAGATGTAACCTATAGAAGAGTGCACACTAGCCTCTCTCTCTCTCTCTCTCTCTCTCTCTCTCTAGAGTCTTCACATGTGCTTGATCTCTCTCTTGAGTCACTATGGTTTCTTAGTCTTCTTGGAGTATCTTGGAGCATCTTGGAGGTATAGGGTTAGGGTTTATTCCATGGAGATTGGAGATGAGGATTTTGTGATAAAACCATAGGGTGGAATTGTGAAGAAAAAGATGAGGAGAGGACAAATGATGTGTTGGAGTGGTTCTTGCAAATTGGATCTTCTTGGTTGCTAGGGTTTTGTTGTTTTCCATAGATAGGGTTTGGAAAGGTGAGAGGATTTGTATTAGCCTTGAGAGAAGGATATGGTATGTATGTGTACTTCATCTGGTCATATAAATGAAGTTTCTATCTCATGTCCAAAACTTGTGCAATTTCCATATATATATGCATTGCTATTTATATACATATATGTCTTGTTGATTTGATATAAGTAAAAGGACAATTGTCAAGTGATTTGGCATCTAATTGAATAATATAAGGGGGTGATTTTGTTGTTGTCATATTGTTGTTAAACTACTCTTATTACTACTGTAAAAGAGTATTTTTAGATATAGTTATTGTTTGATAAGTTGCTTGGAAGTTGGAAGTTTGAGCTATTTGGAAGTGAAACATTGTACTATTTTCATTGTTGTTTTGTACATTGTTTTAAATTATCCCTAAGGTTGAAAATTCATAGGGGTAAGATCTGAGGACCTTTCTAAGTTGAAGGCGAAATTTGTGTAGATGGTTGATCAAAAAATTTCAATATCAAGGCACAAATGACCATTGTTGTACATGATGTCCAATAGAGTTACATCAAGTACAATAGTGCCTCTCTGACAACAATCTCAATTGCATCAACTTACATCACTAGGGCTCAGACAATAAGCATCATAGCCTTTGGCTTACCACAAAATAGCCTTACAACCTATTGCTCATAATAATTTACAACACTAGGGCTCACTGTTATAGTCCAAAAATGCCACATCTATGCATCCAAGACATTGACCCATCCATTTGCATACTTCGTCAAACATATTGTTGAGGTTTCCTTCTAAAAAACCATTTTTTGGATAATGTACGCGCCTTGCTGCACTATTATCTTGGGTGCACACGCGTGTTGCATGTTATTTAGCTCGCGAATATACGCTTGTTTCATGATAAGTAGCCCACGTTTACTTCCAAAAGTTGTAAAAAATATAAAATTGCACAGATTTTGGTGGATTTTGGCGGCTATGGAGGGTTCCCTAACCATTTTACCCCTTGCAGCCCATCCCCAAACCGAATAACCATATTTTTCTCATATAAAAAGAGGTTTAGGGGAGTCATTTAGATATATGAACAAGAGAATAAGAAAACTCTGTCAAAATCATTTCCCTCTCATTGCCCAAGTTTTGCATCTTGCTTTGAGTTTTAGCCTCAGCTCTGACTTGGTTCATAGAGCAATGTTCACAAGAAAAGGTTGTAACCTTTCATCTTGAATTTGAATAAAAGAGATTATTGTTGTCCCAAAACCCTATGTGTACATATTCTTGTTAATTTGAGCATATATATATATATATATATATATGCTTTTAAGTGATTACTAGAGACTATATATGTTGTTGCATTGTATTCGTAGCCCCTTGCAGATCAGCTTTGGGAGGAGATCTGTGATCTAGGAGGCAGCAACAAGTGGAAGAGTTCTACATCAATTGTAAGGATTCAAGGTGCACTCATTAACCTTCTCTTCTCGCTTTCTCTTATCACTTAGTCTAGATTTTTTTAGAGTAGATTAGAGATAAGTCAGTCCTAAGGGAGTTATCGCTCTGCCTATTCCTTAGAACTAGTTTAGGGGTAATTTCCTCATAGCACTCACTCCTTGGCTCGATGTACAATAGAGTTACATCAAGTACAACAATGCCTCTATGAGACTTTGTGAAAGACAATCACCACACCAATATTGCACTTCCATAAATATCTAATACAATGAAGAGTGTACTACAACAATCTCATTTCTACTTACACATGTGATCTCTTAGGTTTCTAGTCATGTACATGAGTGTTTTCATTGTTGATTTATGCCCATATGATAATTTCACAAAGCAGGGCAATGAAACAAGCTACTAGATTATTCAACTTGATTCACACAAATATGTTACCTATCTAAATGTCATCGAATGGCATGTCCTTTGTCATGCTCATGGATGGCTATTCTTGAATACTTTCATTACTTTTTGTCGAACAAGTGTGAGATATTCAACAAGATCGAGTTTAAAATGTCAATCAAGAAGCAGATTGGTTATCACATCATGTTGTCAAGAAGTGGCAATGTCAAAGTGTTTTCCTCCAAAGAGTACTATGTTCAGTGTTGAAAACAAGTGAATATCCTATGTAGAACAGAGTGGTTGAATGGAAGAACAAAATATTCAAATGTATCAAGGGCATGATCCCTAAGTTGCACTCAATGACAGTTTTTGGGTGGAGGTAATGGCAACAAACATGCATGTTGGGGTAAAAAGTTTACTAGAACATCGCAAAACATTATACATGAGGATGCTTAGATTCAAAAATAATCATTGATTATGCATTTGAAAGAATTTAGTTGTGACACCTACTTGTGCATATTAAGGGAGATGTGGTTGAAGCTATAAGCAAAAAGCTAAAGATGTTTCTCCTTGGGAAACATTGAGGGCATTAAAGGATTCATGTTGTATGATCTTGAGACAAAGTTTACATTTTAGTGCAGGGACACATTGTTTCATGAATGCCCAAAGTCGAAGACATAGTCAAAATCAATAGCTAAGTCGATAAAGTCAAGGTCAAGTTATGAATTGAAGTACATGGAAAACTTAATGAACATGGGTAAAGGAATCATTGTGTTTGACACCAATGAGTTTTGATGGATGCTAAGAGGAGGTTGAGGAGTTCTAGTGATGTTTATAGATGTGACTGAAGTTGATGAGGAGGATACATGCAGAGTTAAATCTTGAGAAGGTCAACACATTCTCCTAACAAGGTAGTGTTTTATGCATTAATGCCTTCCACTAAATAATTATTGTGTGTCATAGGCTCTCTACAAATCAAAGGTTAGGAGATTGAAAATAAAAAATGATCAAGCAATGTGAGTCTTGGGTGATGACTCATGCATGGCATTTGCACACATTGGTTGCCAGAGGGTGTTCTTGGGAAGAGGGAATCAACTAGTAGAAAAACTTATGTACAATTGCAAAGATGACCTCTGGTGGGCCATTGTTGGCAATAAAAGCTACATTGGACTACAAGGTACATGATATAGATGTAAACAATATGTCCTAGAATGGAAATCTTAAAGAGTTGAATGGAGATTGCATAGAACCTCTTAAAGGTTTCGAGGAAAAGAGGTAGTGACTAGTAAGCAAGTTGCAAGAAGTCCTTGTATACATCGAAGCATCTACACAAGCAATAGTGCAAGAAGTTCAATCCTTGTTTAAACAAAAGAAGTTGCCCAAGCAACAATACAAGAAGATCGACAGTGTTAGGATTCAAAACGATGTTGTTAGTAGTAGCATCAATCAAAAGACAAAAGTAAAGTCGATCATAGTTGTTAACTTATATGTAGATAACTTCAAATTGATTAGTGTCATGTGGTGGGTCAACAAGACCAAAAGATGATGATAGACACATATCGTTTCACTGAGATGCACTACTTAGATATTTAAGTGATCAAATATAAGAAAAAATTGTTGAATTGTTCTAAGCTAGTTCAAATACCCATATCTTGTAAAAGGATTTGAGATGAAGTTGCAAGCCCATGTTGACTTTTATCAACAAAAATGGCAAATTGGAAAGGAGATGGAGTTAATCATTATTAAGGTGGCTCGAATGGCTAGATTTCTTTATCAAAGTGTAGTTGGTAGTTCAATGTATACCATGGTATGCATGAACCCCAAGATTGCTCACACAATGGGAGTGGTTTGTAAATTCAAGGTGCACCCTACCATGCATCATTAATTCATAATGAAGTGAATCTTCTTGTTCTCGCTAAGAACCAAGGGGCTTGGTGTTGGTGGAAGACTTGATGATGGAAGAAATGGTCAAAGAATGACATAATTCACTATAATGATGCTTATTGGGTTGAAGATGTCAATGAGTGGAAGTTGACAAAAGGTTATGCATCTCCACAAGGGAACAATTAATTGTAGTCAAAGATAGCAATTAGTTAACCCTATTTCCCACATAGGTTGAGTACTTTGCCTTGCCTAAAGCCAACAAGTCTCCAAATATTTGCTCAGAGAGATTATGTCAATAAGAATTAAATTGATGAGCTCTTGCACAAAATCCTAAATTTCATGTAGAGTCAACGCATATCAATATACAATTTCATCACATTGGAAATTTAATTGAACCCAACCAAAAACAAAAAATTAACCATTGTGCATCACATTGGAAATTTAATTGAACTCAACCAAAAACAAAAAATTAACCATTGTGATATTGATCACACGGTTGGAAATGCAATCACTAAGGGCATGGTGGTCAAGAAGTTGAATTGCCATTCAGCAGAGATGGAAAAGCGGAGGGGGGTGGGGTGGGGTTGTATATAGAATTCTATGGAGCTAGTGACTTTGTTATTGGTAAACTTGTTGAGTTACCAAATGAGAGATTGTTGGAGTAGAAAGGCTTACAATGGTAACAAATCCCCAAATTCATGTATCAACAACATGGTCGGATTGACCTTAACAAGTTATGCAAACATCAACAAGGGCTAAATCAACTCGTATTGAAAGCATCAACATGGAAGTCATCAACGGTGGCAACTCACAAGATGGTTATTCCTAAACATTTGCTACCTAACAACGCAAGTATTTATGCATTGGCACATTCAACATAAGGTCTATGAGTGATCTCCTTTTGATTGAACTTGTTGTCCTAAATCTTGAGGATGTTGCTTTGGGTCCTTAATATTAACCTGCCATGATTATGAGGTACAAATTATATGGTTTCCTACTAGTAGTACTTTATCATATTATTGTTGTTGTACTCTGTTGTGCTAACAAAAGGTTTACACTTATACTCAAATATTTATTTTAGTTTCAATGAATGTCTCGTGTATACTGCCATGATTACGAGGTACAAATTCTATGGTTGCCTACTAGTAGTACTTACCATATCGCTGTTGTTTTGCTTTGTTGTGCTAACAAAAGGTTTACACTTATACTCAAATCTTTAGTTTCAATGAATATCATGTGTATGCTTGAAAGCTGCCATGATTCTGAGGTACAAGTTAGTGATTCTGTTATTAATAAACTTGTTGAGTTGCCAAATGGGAGATTGGAGTCGAAGGCTTACAATGGTAAGAAATCCTCAAATTCATGTGTCAACATGGTCGGATTGACAATAACAAGTGATGCAAACATAGACAAGGTTTAAGACAACTCGTATTGAAAGCATCAAGAGGGAAGTCATCAACAGTGGCAACTCACAATATCGTTATTCCTAAAAATTTACTACCTAACAACAAGTATTTATACAATGGCACATTTAACATAAGGTTTATGAGAATCTCCTTATGATTGAACATGTTCTAGATATTCAGTATGTTGCTTTGGGTCCTTATTATTGGCCTGCCATGATTACGAGGTACAAATTCCATGGTTGCCTACTACTAGTACCTATCATATTGTTCTGCTCTGTTGTGCTAACAGGAGGTCTACATTTATACTCACAAATCATATTGTTCTGCTCTGCTGTGCTAATACAAGGTCCACATTTCTACTCACAAATCTTTAGTCTGGTTTCCATGAATGTCACGTGTAGTGTACTTGAAAGCTGTCATGATTCTGAGGTACAAGTTTCATGGTTGCCTACTAGTTACTATCATGTTGTTGTATTCCATTGTGCTAATGAAGGGCCTACAATTGTACTCGGAAATCTGACACGGGTTTCATTGAATGTCATGTGTATACTTGAAAGCATAGAATAGTTTCTGGATGTGTGTTTTGCATAAGAAAGAGCTTGTATTTGATTTGTCCCAACGAGAAAGTTAGGAGTCCTGAATTATTTGAAAAGGTGCTTTATAGTATGGATTTGGATATGATGAACGTTGGGACTCCAACCATATAGGATATACAAATTCAAATTGGATTGGCCACATTTGAACAAAAACTGAAAACAGCAAGCTACAATACCATTATCATCTACCCAATTTGAATATATGCAAACACGTTATTCAATGTGTAAGGCTATATTTGGCATTACCATTATCATCTACCCAACTTGAATGTATGCAAACAAGCGATTCAGTGTATTTGGCAATCTGGCATATAAGAGTTCTTGATGACTTTGGCTTATGACAAACAGAATCTAGCCCTTCTGTGATATAATCAAAGTTGAATTCAACATTCCAATAACCATGTTTCTCCTTTTCGAAACAAGTATACGAAATTTCGTCTCTAATTTTATTAGAGAAAAACTTCAAAATGGATAAGAACCAATGTATTATAACACTTACAAAGATGGAAGGTGCAGATATAATTACAAAACCATTTATCAAAGAAAAACATGAAAGGTTCATAGATATATCGAGAATTTAAAAAGGACAAGATAATCATTGGCGAGGGATGTTAAACTGATATTTGTGTTTTCATTAAAAAGGCAACCAATTGTATGGAAGAGAATAAGTCGTCTCCTAATTCGAGTAGCGTTTTGTATTTGTTCAGGAAAAAACTCCTTCTTGAAATGTGATCAAAGGTTGCTCAAGTATTAAAGAACCGAAGATTTAAAACAAAAGTTTGTTCTTGTTTATTTTGCGGTTGGAAAACATGTTGCACTTATTTCTCCATGTTTTGGATTAAATTCTAACTGTCACCATCCTATACTTGCTCACATCAAACTCCACCTAGATGCACAAGTGATCATCATTCGTACAACACCTACGTTTAAATTCTTGTAGCAATGCTCAAATGGTTCTAAAAATTAGTCGATATAAATTATCAAATTAGTGTATATGTTGTCAAGATAATGGTGATAGCCTGGACTCAAAATTTGTTGCAGCAATGCTCAAAGGATCCTAAAATTAGTCAATATAAATTATCAAATTAGTTTATATGTTGTCAAGATAATGGTGATAGCCTGGACTGAAAATTTCTTGTAGCAATGCTCAAAGGATCCGAAAATTAGTCAATATAGATTATCAAACTAATCTACATGTTGTCAAGATAATGGTGATAGCCTGAAACATGCCTTCATCGACGATAAGCATCCGTTTGAAGGACTTGGAATATGCCATCATCATAATGCATGCTATGGTATGGTTCATACAATAGGTCCAAAATATGTAAATGTATGCTCAACAACAAAGCCCCAAAAATAACAATTACTGCACTTCCATAATCCAGAAAAGAACGAATGAAAACAAAGACGAAAATTTTACAAATAGAATCAAGGGTCAGGACATATGGTTTCTATGAGTGATTTTTTTTCTTTGCTGCGTAAGTTGAGCACTAAAATCTCTGGGGTACTTGTATGGAGTGTTGTATGGCTAGGAGATAAAGGACAAACAATTCACTACATGTTGAGGTCACATGCTAAATGGCGATAGAAAAATCCTCACGTGTTTGACAATGAGTAGAGATATCGGAAAACTGGAAAGAAACAGAGAACAACCAGAAATTGTACACAAATATACAATGCAATAAATGACTTGAGGATCTTTATTGTTACTTTTGCAAATTGAGATAGATTTTCTGAGTCTCATGAGTAGTATTTAATTGAAAAAAATAAACTCAATAATGAAAATAAAAGCGTTCTGATACAAGAGTCACGACCCCCAAAAAACACAGGAAAACGTTACCACTGAATACTCTAGAGTCTAGCTCTGCACCTGACAATGTTTAACATCTCAGTAATATGAGAAACCTCACTACGATAAAAAGTCACACATTGGATTCTCTAGTCAATCACTCTTGCTAGTAAAGCATACACATCAAAAGAAACCATTTTCTTGCACGTGAAATATGAAAAATATGATGGCCAAAACTCAAGGAAGTATTTACTCAGCGAGTATTGGTTCAAAACCCCTGCTAATCCTAAATCTCATCTGCAATAAAGATAGGACGAAGAGGTTATACTAAAGATAAGATGAAGAGAATAACATATTCTATCTTGTGACTGAAGAAAGGATCCAACTGCTGCTCTGATACCAACCTTTCTGCTCCCAATCTGAACTTTATATGTCAAATAAAATTTATTTCACAACAGAAGTTTCCAATTAATAATGGAAAACCTCTTGCAGTTTCAGTAGCATAAAAGAATCAAATGAAATGCTCTCTCAATTTTTAAAGATTGCATCTGCTACATGGACGATGTTCGAACGAGAAACAAAGCTATGTGTTATCATGGTCGATAGGGTGCAAACACCACAACTGAATTATGCCCCCCAAAACCAAACGAGTTTGAAATAGCTGCAAAACATTCAATGGTTAGTTAGATGTTATAGAAACATGGTTTCCATGTAAACGCAACTACAGCCCAATCATAACTATAAGTTAAAATTACACTTCTATCTATGTAGCATTCATTTTACATCAAATGGTGAAGTTTATCATGATAATTGAACATATTCACATTCTCCTTTTAGACCTGAAATGACTATCGGTAACACCACTTATAATCCCAGTTCAACTCCTTTGATGCAAGCTAAACCTTCATCATCAAAGCAATATTATAAAGTTTAAAGCTCAACTAAAACATACCAACATGTATTTCATGCTGCTTCTTTACGTTACGCACAGTATCAAATTCCACCGAGGGCTCTGGGTTCTGACATATTACAAAATAGAATCAAATTCTTGATGGGTTTCAATATCATGTTAGCTCAAAACTTTTACCAGAACAGTGATACTTCTGTTTTAGAATAACAAACAAAATAACTCTTACAAATTGGTTTATCGTTGGATGCAGCCAACCAGTATTGATGGCTTTGACAGTGGCGATGGCTTCTAGCCCACCAGCTGCACCTAGACAGTGCCCTATCATAGACTGTAAGAGATAAATGGTTAGATAAAAGTAAACAACTGTTATGTGCACTAAACTATTTCTTCGTCAACCAAAAAGAGCATCTTAAATATTGTTTCTACAAACAAGGGTGCACCTTCCCGTTATCTGAATCAAATCCAAAGACAGGAGGGTATGTGAAAACTTCCATCTAATGAAATGTGATTACTAACCTTAGTTGCATTTATTTTTATTTCAGATGTGTTTTTGAACACATTCTTGATGGCATTAACCTCAGCCAAGTCACCTGCAAGAGTTGATGTGGCATGGGCATTTATATAATTCACCTGTATGGATAATCAAGCATTATACAAATAGTTAAAGAATACCCAGACTGAAAATACTTGGCCATTCATGACAGATGCATACAATATAATGTAAACAAACGCAAACTCCAGTTTGAATGAAACATGAAATGCACCTCTTCTGGTGACACCCCTGCATCAATAAGACTCCTCTCAATACATGAAGAGACACCGAGGCCATCAGCCCTTGGGTCTGTCATGTGATAAGCATCACAGTTAATAGCTCCACCAAGATATTCAGCAAGAATTGGAGCACCTCTCTTCTTTGCATGTTCCAAGCTCTCCATAACCTGTGAAGAAACCATGAAATTAAGCATTTGACTGAAATGGCAGATTTACTAACCAGGGTATAATCACATTGGGCAAGAATTTTCAATCTTAATGCAACAGAAACCACCTAGAGTCAAGCACACTGATACACACAAACCTTAGATTTACAGAATTCTGTCACAAGGAATACAAGAGAATAGAAACACAATTGAACACTCAATAGAAAATCTTGGTTTCAGAATGGACTGATCTTGTCAAGGCCAATCAGTAGCTAAAAAGTAAATCACGGTGCAGAAGACAGAGTCTTCACATAGTCTGTAATCAGACACTGGAGCATCTCTCTGTTAGCATTTATGTTAAAGTATTCATGCAACTGCATCTCCTTCAAGGTTATGTAATAAGTGGATTGGGGCACAGATGATAGGCAAATAGCCAAACACCAAATGAACATTTAACACTCAGAACACTAACCTAAAAATATTTGTCATTCTAAACTTACCAACACGCCTGCACCTTCACCCATGACAAAGCCATCTCGGTCTCTGTCCCAAGGCCTTGAGGCAGACTGAGGATCATCATTTCTTTGAGATAGGGCTCGGCATGCAACAAACCCACCCAAACCAATGGGAATAATTGCTGCTTCAGTACCACCAGCTAGCATGATATCTGCCTCACCTCTGCGAATATGATTTGCAGCTGAATAGAAGCAATAGTTGGACGTAGCACA
Organism: Picea engelmannii; assembly: GCA_009831015.1. Classification (NCBI taxonomy): domain Eukaryota; kingdom Viridiplantae; phylum Streptophyta; class Pinopsida; order Pinales; family Pinaceae; genus Picea; species Picea engelmannii. Next base: position 187,983 of record ML781436.1, on the reverse strand, counting down.
TGCTGTTGATATAGAATAATTTGGACCCATGAATCCTACTTCGATGCCAAGCAATGCAGAGCCCATGTTGGTAATTGCATATGGTATAAAAAAGGGTGTTATTTTCCTGTATCCTTTATCTAAAAGAGCCTGTACTCCATCAGAAAAAACTTTTAGCCCACCCATTCCACTGCCTACAAGTACACCAGCACGCTCCTTATCAATCTGCAAGACCAATACCAATCAGATATTGTGAAATTCTAAGTTGTACGAAAAAGCACAGCTTATGTTAAGACAATGTAATATAATATGCATATAAGCACATCTATGTGACATCAAAAATGTACTTTCCTATGCCATAAAGAACATAAAACATTGTTGCTTGAGCTTTCTGGAGATAAACTGTGTATAAAATATTGAAATATCCAACATTTTGAGTGGACACTCCTAACATAAAACATTACCAGCCATCAAGGATTCTGCCAACTACTAAAGTTCATAAGTATATGCGACAGAAAAATAGACTTTAATATAGCTGAAATTTCAGCCAATCTCAAATAGACTTTAAGTATACCATGCACTATATAGTATAAAATAGCTTAGCAGACATGACAAAACAAACAGAAGAAGCATGCAATTGTTGATATGAAAAATCACCCAGCAGAATGTTGACACTACAGCTTATAGCCGGAGCAGATAAGCAGACTGACATGAAACACATCCAAGAGAATCATGTGATTGCCCTCGATGTCCATGAAATTTCATGTGGTAGACCTATTTACTCTTGATATTGTACATCTTCCTTACAGTCTATACTATATAGTAATAAATGATGGCTCGTGAGAGTATGGAGGGTGATAGGGAAATCTATATTTAATGTGATTTATATATTCATGTCTACTAGTGGCCAAAGTTGACCAATGGGACTGTAAAAAGTACAAAGATGGGTACACTATTGGGAGTGCCAAAGTGCATCTTAGAGAACCGAAAAATAAAAAATAGTACATGGAGAGTGCCAAAAACAACACTAGAGAAAGGTGGGAAGAGAGCAAGAGAGGAAAAGAAGATTTAAGGAGTACATTAAAACTCTAGGAAGACCAGAAGAACAAGATGAGCAAGGATCCAAAGGGCACCAATGAAAAAGCCCTAACCTGAAAGTGCTGTCAACATCAGCTCCCCTAACACCCAAGGTGGATAAGTTGGTGATGAGATTCCTATCGTTCATTGGTTGGGTATGTTGGAAATCATATCTTACCCGAAAATACCCTTCAGCCCCTTTTATCAGACATAAGCCCCTTTAAAAAGGAATATACATGTGATCATATGCTTAATTGATAGGGGTAGATTCCAAAAGGTTATACACAATACAATTGAATTGCTTATAAAAAAAATTAAAAATCTGTTAGTGTTATGTCGTTAAATTTGTCTTTGTGACATGATCCTTCGAAGAGTGCCTTGTGGTCCCGTCAGGTTATGATGGTAAAGCCTTAGTGATTGGCCTATGGTCACATGGGTTGTTACTAGTTAGTTGTGGGCCCTAGTGGTCCACACCTGGGATTAGGGACTATGTCTAAGTTACCCTAACACCTATTTATAAGAGGTATGTAAAACTCATTTGCAATCATCCAAGATAAATCATTTGAATATTGCATCATTGCATATTTGGTAGTAGGTAACCGCACATATCTTATGTCGTTGTGTAGTGGGTTAAGCTCTTTAAGATTGTATTAAGTTTAATCATATTGATAATGTTTATCACCCTAACTCTAACAAACTCTTCACTGTAGTCTTTTTTTTGGCAAATCTCTCAGTCAATTATCTTTGACACCTTTTTTTTTGCCTAATGCACAAACCATGATGGCTAGATCATCATTTGATTTACAACACCTCCAAGCCTCCATCCATGTGTTATGAATCACTGGTATGGTTGTTCCTAAACACAGTTGAGGCATCGAATACTCTGTACATTTTAATCGCTTTTTTTTTCAATCTTGCAGCCATCTTCAGCAATGTTTCTATCATAGCATTCAAATTCAAGAATAGTTGCTTTCCTCCAGTCTACTCTTCCCAGCCTCCAGTGTTGATGGCTCTCTTCCCATAAACCTACTCCTACAATGTTCACAGCCTGAACCTACTGCTTCTACAGCATCCACAGAATGTGTTAAATTTCTCATGGCCTCAACGCTTCTACAAAATTCACAGTTTGCCACTGGTTTCCACGAACCTATGGTTCTCAGACTTCTAGAGTATCCATGCTCTGCATCGTTCTCCAACATTTTCAGTGTTTTGAGGACTTCCAAGTTCCAGCTCACCCACTGATCAAGTTACTCCAAAGCCTCACCACCTCAATTCACCTTCCACCTTCAGGACTACTTGACAGAGCACTGGTCTGCACAAACCCACATGGTCTACACTTCAAGAAACAGTCATAATTGACAAAATCCACAAACCCACCGAATTGACATGAAAGCCACATGGGACTGCTCAAAAATAATCATTTCAGGCATTCATGGCATGTTTCAGCAACATTTTCTTTTGTTTGTAATTCCTCAGCGACCAATTGTTCCTCTCTCACTCACAGGGTAATAAGTATTGTTTTTAAGTGGCCACAGCAGCGTTCAGTAGCCCATCATATGTTGTCACTTCTCACAATGTTTTCTTTGATGCCTCATGCCAGATTCTTTCTCACAAAACTATTTCCCTCAATACTGACCTTTCTTTCTTAGCATACCTCTGCTTGTTTACACAATCACATATACAAAATCTGGCCTCTAATGGTCATAATCTACTCTGCTAATCTATTATAAACTTCTGATACACAAACTCGTAAACGCTGGGGTAGATCAAATAAAAAACCCAAAGCTGGCAAGAACAAGAGAATATATATATATATATATAGAGAGAGAGAGAGAGAGAGAGAGAAAAGGCAATGACTGGACTTCACCCACCACATTCCTTTAATCTCCTCTGGCTGAACCACTCTGATACCATGATTGTCATAAAATTAAAAATAGAGCACATCGAACAGGATCACAAAATGCAGAGAGCTAGAGATAAAGGTATGTTTTCTGAAATGAGGAACAGAGAAGTCACGGATTACATGCAAGATGTTCAATTTGTAGCATATTTCAACTCTCTTGACCTTTCACTTCCTGTAACTTTCCATTACCTATAATCTATCACATTCCTACAGGACTATTTTGTCCTCCTTTGCTTTTGTTCACAAGGACAATTCACACTTACAAGTATTTACATAGGTCCTAATGTGACCAATAGGATTGACATCCTAATTCTAGCATGCACTTATGTATGTAAGTTTTTTTCTGAACAAAAAACAATTGCATGCAATGAAGTTCAGTTTAATTCTAAATGATGAAGAAATTGCCGAACACATGTCTAAGCAAGATGTTGACTGATGTTTAAAAGTTCAATATTGAGGAATATGTGATAATGAGAACATATGGAATGATTGTTGCAGGACTTTGTTGCATGGAATATAATTAGGCATTATAAGATACTGGTAAGTTTTCACCAAGCAGTCAGATCTAGATCATCGTAGAAATATAAGGAACTGCACCGGAAATTTGTTCCAAAAGAGCATAAGTTCAAATCAAGAAATGAATATGAGATCCAAATGAAGCACATGGAAACAGATTTAGAAGATTTGACAGGATGGACAAGAAATTCTTGTTAGAAAATAATATTTTGTAAGATGTTGAGTGTCACAAAAGCAAAACAATGGCAGGGACAAAGAGGCATATCAATAAAGAGGAAATTCAAGATGGGTATAGCACAAGGCCTGTAATTTAGCTAACTGTGCATCAGAACATAGGTTGCTCCCAGCTGAGTTTCTCACTTCAATGAACAATAAGATCTTCACTCAGATCCTTGAAGGCCAGCACAGATGGGTCAAAAACGAGTATAAAAATTTAGGAATCTAGAATTTTGTGAATCGCAACCTGAAACAGGTGCAATGTTGCATTCAATTATAGAACACCTGCACAATGCTAGGCAAAACAAAAGCATCGTAACTTCACCAGTGTATGGCATATCAATAAATGTGCATGAATAACAGCTTTTCATGGATGTAAATTAGAAGTTGCTTCACTATACTACCAGGCCCTCGCAGGGATATGATAAAGAGTCGAGACCCAACTATGGAACCAGAAGTAGCAATTAAAAGTCTCCTAGACACAGAGCCAATCAGTTCAGCCTGATGTCTGAACATAAATACTAAAAAGACGCACATAAACACGAACAGCACCAGGGACAACTTCTCTCTGCTCAGCATGCAAGCTACTTACAGTAGCAGGGCAAAGTATCACAGAACAAAGACTACAAACTCTCCATATGCTGCCGATTCTCACTGCATTCAAGAACTCAATAATATGCCCCAAAATCCCATCCAAAGTTTTGATCCTATTCATAACCATAACCACATAGGCAGCGCTAGATGACTCAGCTGAACCTCATCAGATGTCCAATCAATTGTATAGTGGAAGGCATATCCAAATTATTTGACAGATCCAATGATATCATCACATTGAACTCCGAAGATTCAAGCAGAAATTAGAATCCTCCTCAAGTTTGAAGAAAAAAGACTAGACCCAGATAAAGGCACAAGTACACAGTTGGTCTCTCAATGGCCCTACAAGAAGCCTGATACAAGGAACTAGGAAGCAGTGGAGATATAAACTATTTAAATACTTCACAAGGTGTATCTTATGTGTTGAGCTAATTTACAAGGGTACAGGTATGGGGGTGTGGGTACAGGTACGCCACATTTTGAAACACAGGACAGGGGTATGTCAGGGGTACATATATCAACTTTTATATCTATAGACTATAATTATATATGGAAAAAAAAAAGCGAACTGACACAATGTGAATACTAAATAAGCAATGATTGAAATTCATTTTTAGATTCAAATCATTCCATTGCCACCAATGACCATTCACCAATTGACACATGATTCAACATCGATCATTGGCATTCCTTCCCTTTCTAGACATGGTGAGGTAAAAACAGACAGAAAAATATGAAACTTCAAACTTGATGAAACTGAAATATGGGAACCCAGGGAGAGATGAATGTTGATAATGAGGAAGAATGCTTAGTGTTGAACCGTTGGCATGGTCACCAATTCCCTGGCATTAAAAAAAAATGAACAATGCACTACTTCCTCTCTTCTCTGCTTGGTCTCTTCCAAGCTCACATAGCCAAACTGAAAACATAAATGTGAGCATGAAATTAGGGTTCAAAGGTATTAAAAGTGGCAACAATTAGTTGTTTGAGTTTCTTTTTGGGCCGACCGTAAATGCAACTTATTGGGGATTTTTAATTATTAAAAAAAGATCATGTTAAAAGCAGCATTGACATATACCCGAAATCGAGGTACGTCTCCAAATCTGCCCACAGTACAGTGGGGTACACAGGTGTTACAGCCCAGGGTATGACAGGGTAATGCACCCAGGGTGTAATGTCGCCCTCTTCTTGACAAGGGTACTGGAAGACTTAGTAGTCTAGTCACCCCTCTAGAGTCGGATCTTGATCTTTGGCTGCATAAATGGCTGTTGACTCACAAAAGTAAATTATCTCATTGGAAAACAACTTTTATGTACTTCTATCAAGGATTTATTCATACTTTAGCACTTTGCCTTCTAGACCAAAGGCAATGAAGCCCAAATTCACAATGAGAATTGTGAAGAAATTTGGAGATCTCGAGGTTATCAGGATTCAGAACAGAGGAAGATGGTCTCAAATTTTTCGGAAGACACTTACAAAAATAACTCATATTTGGTTCCACATTCAGGAAGCAATAGGGAATGCAGTTGATAGGGATAACCTTAAGGCATATTCATTAAACACTTATCATTTCAACTGAAGATAAACAACTCAGGCGGGTTCCATCTGAGATGACTAAACAAATATCGACTGCAGTTCCAATTCACACAGTTTCTAATGTATCCAGTGTCAATTTTCAATAAGGTCTCTCTACAGAAAGACCTTGTCCAAGAAAAGAACTTTGTTCGGGCATAGAATCATCTATAGATAAGTCAATCCATCAAAGCTATCAAGCATGTTGACATTAAAAAAGAATCTCCTGATATTCCAACTCTAACTGATCAAGATAATTCTTATCCTGCAGATTATATTGATGTTGTAGAAGTTGACAGGCAAATTCAAGACCAAGGTTCCAATATGGATGAATGGTGAAATTAAAACCAAGTCTAAATCCCTAATGATGATCGACCTCCGATGGCCAAAACTAGTGACTAATTGAAGTCAAATGAGTTCAAGGATACGCATAGAACTGGATCTGAGAAAAAAACTGTCAGATAAGATACAATAAGATAATTTTATTAATGTCCATCAAATGACCACAAAAGTAGGTCAATAGGACTAAAAGGTACAGCTAGTGTAAACACAATGTGGCAGTTCAAAAGCAACTCCTAGATCAATGCTAAAAGCAAAATGATAAAGAACTAACTGTCTAGCAAAAACCTATAAACTAAGAGTCTAGCAAAATGATAAGATAGTGTGAGTACCGAGTACAATGATACATTAGGAATGCCAGAGACTGAGGATCTTGGTGCTGAGCAAAAGAGAGAAATGTCAATGCCCGGTGGACCTGGTGGCCAAGAACATGAGAGGGGACCAAGATGCAGGCTCACTGTCGGAGTTATCAATCACTATGAAAGGGCCGATGCAAAGATGGATGATATCCTCCGGGGAGTTTCCAGGGCTGACCAGGCCTGGCTGTATGATCCTGAGGGGAGCATAAGATTGAGGAAGCCACACTCTCCCACCATCCAAGGCCATTGGGAAAATACATCATTTGAGATCTGGATGGCACCCTTTGGACCCAAACAATAGAATATGAAAATACTGCTTTGACATGCCGGATTTGTCGTGGGTTAGGTCATCTCCTAACAAATTGTCCCAAGACACTACCCCAGGTAGATTCATGGAAAAAGGCACTGTCTAGCCCCCCAGCAGTGGATTGGGTAGAATCTCAAAAAGTGAAAAGGAGGAAAAAGAAAAGATCAACTTGGATTGGAAACCAGAATAATAAAGGAGCCAACATTGTAAAAGAAGGGAAAAGCTCTCAGGATAAACCTCAGAAGGCTGAATCAAAGGTCCTAACAGATGACATCCAGGAATTAGCAAAGAGTGTGTCTGCAGCCCATTGAGGTACCACAGAAGTAATGTTGCAAATATCATTTCAGGGAATATATCACCAAGGGTCAGAAAATAAACTTATCAGAAATATCAGGGAAAATATCAGAAATTATCCGAGAATATTGGTAAGAGTAAACTTGGACCTGAAAACTCAGAAAATATAAAACAAATTGGCAACCTGAAAAACTCGGGAGAAATCAGAAATATTGGGAGAAATCAGAGATATTTGCAACACTTCCCAAAAGCCTAAATGGCCAAAAAGTTTGCCAGGAAGAACACCCGAATCCCAAGTACGATCAGACGAAATTAAATCCACTCTCCACAAAAGAGAGGGGAAGCCAGAAGTTGTCAAAGAAAATTTAAATTTGGAACAGCCCCTAGTTATGTCAACAGGCATGCTGTAAGAAATTCAAGGAGACCTGCCCTAACAGGGGTTGTAAATTTTCTGTTTATTCTGTTACTTAGTTCTCCACCTACAGGAACAGCTAGGGTGGTTGCTCTTATATTCAGCTCTTGCTAATAAGTAAAATCTTTTTTTCTGCTCAAAACAAAACTTATGTGAGACAACATTGAGCCTAATTTTAGCTGCAATCTTTTCATACCCTTTCAATTGTTATGGTAGAGCCATTGATGAAAATCATATCATATCCCGTTATGAAAACAGAAAGGAAGCACTTTTATTAGGTTTCCTAAATAATACTTAGCAAATTAAATGCAGTTTAATGAGAATCCAACCACATCATCTGTTTGAAACTAGAATAATGAGAAAAAGACCAGAACTAATACGTCTTTACTTGACTATAATGATGTCGAACATCAAACCCTGAGAAAGATTTCACTTACTCCATACCTTATTTATTTTATCCTTTCCCAGATCTGCATCTTCTAGTGCCTTCTGCCCACTAACCAGACAATATCTAATACAATCATCCAGGCGACGGTCATTCTTTGGATCAATATAGTCCTCGGATGAGAATCCCCGAATCTGTCCCCCAAATCTTGTGGGAAACTTTGAAGCATCAAAGCGGTCTATAGGGGCAATCCCACTCTGACCTTCCAGGAGTCTTTCATAATATGTATCAACATTGTTTCCAAAAACAGAAACTAGCCCCATGCCCGTAATAACCACTCTCTTTTTAGGATCTTTTTCTCTTTGAAGGGCATTGACTGAGGGAATTAGCATGGCTCGGATGCCAGTCCTGGGACCTGTTTGAACAACAACCACAGCAAACTATTATTAAAGAACAATGGTCAACATCATCTGCAAGCTATGACAATATTTAATACACTGGTCTTATACCATTGTCAATGAGCAAAAAAAGATCCATGTGAATAAATATTTGAATAGCTTCAAGAAAATGAAAATTATAAGCTGATCCGAGTCTGGTATTTATAGTATACCAGGAGAATCAGTTGAATAGAAATTATTGAAAAATGCCCAAAATCTGCAGTTGATGAATAGAGTGGCACATTCATTTTCATAGCCAAATAATATAACTGGTTTGACAGACTAATGTCGTCCAACCTCTAGTTGAATGACTACTTGATGTGTCAAAATCAACAAGCACCATTCTGTCCCTAGGTACAGACCTCGTCTATGGATAATGAAATCAGAATATAGGAAATTTTGGGGGTTTAAAGGACATTTCCCAGCCTGTGCCTGCATTGATACTTCATAAGACTTGGCCAAAGAGAAACCATATCCTTAGAAATCACTTGGAAATTAAAACCATGGTTCCACACACTAAGGTACATCCTGCATGGCATTGGGCCTTGTGAACTTGCATGTGGAAGGAATGTGACTATGTATATTGAAGTTATGGGTAACAATAAGACTGCTCAGAACCACTCAACCAAGGGCTTTGGGCAATGCAGAATATGAGAAAGCTCTTTCGATTCTAAGATATATTCTGAATTCTCATTACAACTACCCATGGATTTAGAAGACATTTAACAAACTGATTGATTTTGACATTCACCTTAACATCTAATGCAGAGATCTGTCGCTATATATCCACAGTTTATGACTTGATTTGCAGGCAGGCAATCGGACCATCAAATTCCAGGCCCAAAAAAACATAGTAAATCTACCTCCCTATGAAATTGAGAACTCGTTTCAGGGAACTGAGTTCATATGCCTATAATGTAAGAGGAAAGCAATGATTATCAACAGATAACAACCTAATTGCAAAAACCGAGATGGTAGTTTCAGTTAAAAGGTATACCCGCTCCCCATAGGTGCACAGCATGCCACCACGATAGATGTACGTTCGGTTCATCCAATGGCTATCCACTTTCTCCAAAAAAAATTGGAGATCAGAGCACCCATTTGATGTACATTCAGGGGTTGTAAACTGAAATCACCACCATTAGGCTACTGAATGTTCAGAGCCCAGACCTATATCAAACCCTTTTGGCAAAATGGGAATCCCAAACTCAAGCTTTCCAATAAAATCTATCAAACAAGTCCAAATGTCATAACCAGTAACATCCAGTTGCACTGATCACTTGTCTATGAACCAGTATTCAGGACTCACGCAAAGGGATCAACAGCAGCTCTGAATTAAACTTTTTAGAAGTTTTTAAAAATTAACCACGAAGCAAAATTTAGTGGGAAAAATGAAATCACTATCAGCTACCTTGCATTATCCGGGCTACACTACCCTCACATTCTTGTGCCCGGATCGGTTCAAGTTTCTCACACGCATGTTACTGATGAGGTCTCACCCATTCCTCACTCGTTTCCAGCGGGAAACTACTGTCAACTACTGGATACTGATGTAATAGGCAAAGCAAAGAGCGATAACTACAAAGCAAATTTGATTTGGAAAAACCAACACCCACGAAGCAAGTTTGAAAAAAAATCAATACCCACGCAATAAATCTGGAAATAAGCTATCCCCACGAAGCAGATTTTTTCGATTTTTGTCATAAAAATTGCACCCACAAAGGAAAAAATAGGCAATGTAGACTCACCAGCACGAGGTAGCCTGTTAGGCCGAACACCCCAGAGCAGCGAGACATCAGGGAGATCAGCTTCAGCAGCTCTGAGACCATCAAATCTAGAAATCGAACGACTGGCAGCTCCTCGACTGGGTTCGAATCCGGCTATGGATAAAGAAGCAGCCATGCCTGCAATTGCCGAGTTCGCCATTTCCCTGTCCGGAGAAGCCTGAGAGTTATTTGATTTATTACAGGGTAATGCGTTCCATACACCCAAGCAGGTATATATTCCAACACAAGAACCACACCCACCCTGAATGCAAATGCAAATCCAGTAGTTTATGCGAAGATTGTGTCATGCAAAGGTGGATGGAGTAGATGAATTTAGTATTTGGGCATCACAAGACAAGTGTTGCAAGGAATCCTGTTGCAGATGCTGAGTAGCTGTAGTTGTGAGTACTCTCTTCTACATGTTCATTATTATTGTGATTTCGGGGGGTTATGGTAGGTTAGAAATTAGAATCCCTTTCAATTTTTGTTTAAGAAGGGAGTTGAGCCACCCCTCCTACCTTTTTACTAGTATTGTAATGGATCGAGAAAATTTCGATGTTTCCAACGCTCCCAACCTTCTTGATATTTTAATACATGGAGAAACTTTTGTGTTTTGCCTTCTGGTCACGTGCTCCCAACTGAATAGGGTTTTGATGAATGATGATGATCTTCCTGTGCTATTGAACATTTCTAAATGGGTTTAAAGCAGTTTGGCTTCTATCAGGGGTTGGTCGATGGACACGTGGATAAATTACAGATTTACACATAATATTAATGTAAGATGGACACGTGGATAAATAACAGATTTACACATAATATTACATGGGTCATTGGCTACTGCCACGTGTGTAAACTTTTCATTTTGTTTATGCAATTTGGATTCTAAATCCGTGATCATGTGAATGACATGAACTCAAGATTCATGCCTTATTATTGTATAGATTTCTTTTAATAAGATTTAAATAGGAACGATATGAATTTTAGCTTTATGATTTTGTATAGATTTATTTTCATTTTCGTTTATTATATATTGAAAATGGGCCGGAAAGATTTTAATATTTTATAGTTATGTGAGGTATTTCAACATGTTTTTTAAGGAAGCTATTTCAACATGTTATAAAATATAAAATAAGTATATTTATTATTTTCATGGTTAGTATTTAGATATATTTATATAAATTATTAAAAAGGAAGAGGAGGAAGCTATGTAAGTGTGTGATCACCTTATAACCAATTGATTATTTGGCATAGAATTACCATCTTTATGAATTATTTGGGAGTAGAATTACCATTTCTATGAATAATTTTAGAACTTGTAAATTTTAATTGTTAAAAAAAATAATAAATTTTATTTTATGTTATAAAAATTAATGATTGATTTTTTATTTTTTATTATGAGTTTGAATTCTTTTAATATATATATATATATATGAAAGTTTACATCATTTTCATAGAAATTTCAGAATTTTTTTATGGGTGAGGTTCTGGAGAAATTTTCAAGCTAGGGTTTAACAGTCGTGGTCTCAGCAGCGGTCAACATGGTCACCAAAGGGGTAGGGAATGCAACCCCCTCATACAAGCAGGTAGTGGTGGACAGAAGGAAAGGCACACAAGGCGGCGGTTTCAAAGAACCTCTGACAGGCACCTCGGGATTAGGATCGGAAAAGAATTAAGAGGGCAACCAAGAAAAAAGTGATTGTGTGGGCGAAGGAGCCAGAGAAGCCCAGAACGATGCGCAAGCAACAACGAACCTCGGTGGGTAGATGGGGGCAACCCGTGTAAACCTAAAATAGCATTGATACCCAAGGTTATACTGGAAGATCCCCAAATGCAACTCTTCCGGGATCAGATGAAGATGCATGCACTGATCTGCAAGTTCATGGGCTTGTGGCCCACAGAAAAAATGTTGCGCAACTGAATAAAATACCATTGGAAGCCAAGTAGAGAAGTGGAACTCCACCTGGGCTCGAAAGGATTCTTCACAACGGTCTTTATCAACCTGGAGGACAGGGATAAAGTCTTTGAGGGGGGGGCAAATTTCCATGCTTCAACAGGGCTGTACATTCATCCATGGAAGGAAAACTTCTCCCAAGAGAAAGAAACCTTTAAAAATGTCCCAACCTGGCTAAGGCACCGCTAGAATATTGGTTGCCATCCACCTTCGAAGCCATAGGGAACAAGCTCGAAAAATATATCAAGACATCGGAAGCTACCCTAAAAGGAAGATATACATCCTACGCAAGGATCTGCATAGAGATGGATGTTTCAGGGGCGCTCCTGGAAGCCATAAGCCTGGAGTTTAGGGATGATGAATGGATACAAAGCATAGACTACAAGCAGATCCCGTTTCGATGCAGAAGATGCCATGAACATGGACACCTACTAAGAGAATGCCCTCTTAACAAAAAACAAGAATCGAAAAACACCAAGCCATAGCAGGATGAGGATGGTTTTATGAGGCCAAATCACAAAAGCAGAGGAAACAAGAGACAAGGCAAGGCCCCAACAGGAAGAAACTTGGAAGACAAGCTTAGAATAGAAGGAAGGGCCAGGCCCAACCAAGGAGAAAAAGGAGAGAAGGAAAAGACGAAAGATAAGGAAGCGAGTGAACACGCAACTCAGGAGAACACAGAAACTCCAAGCAACAAAGGAGAACAGGGAGGCAGTGCAAGTCCCATGGAAGGAAGAAACGAAGATACCAACACCCCAATGCATGAAGTAGACGGCGATTCGGAGATGACTCCAAGTGAGGTAGGAACAAAGGACCTAGATCTCAGAGACATTGTGGAAAGGGGAGGAATAGATCTACCAAATATACTAGAGCAATGGAAAAGGCAGGGAGTAGGCAATGTACCAACGGAGCAACTCGATCGCATTCAATATCTCTTCCTCCTAAGGGAGGAAGCAAAATCCAGAGGGGTCAAGCGCATGCATGGTGAGATAGGACACTTGGGAATCAAAACAGACAATGGACAACCACAACACCCACCCAAGCAGGCAAGGAGGAAGAAAGGAAGAAAATCAAATAGCGTAGCCCTACAAGAACTAAGAGCCTTGTTGATAAACTCAAGTAAGATTAAAAATCTCTTCCCCAACTCCCCCCCACATGTTTAAATGAAGATTATAATGTGAAATATAAGAGGCCTAAACAGCCCAAGAAAGTAACGAATCCTTAAAAATAGACTGAGTAAGGAACGACCTGACCTATGTTTCATTCAAGAGACAAAATGCACTTTAGACAAAATGGAAACAATCAGTAAAAAAACACTGGAGTAAGTACAAGATGTTGGTTGTCGAAAGCCAACAGAGGGCAGGAGGTATACTCACCTTGTGGAACCCACAATCGGTGAACCTACTTGCAGCAGAAGCCACGAGACACACACTTTCTGTTAAAATGCAAATTATAGGGAACACAAAGGAAATTATGTGCATTAATGTGTATGGCCCCTAGGTGATGGAGGAAAAAAGGAGATTGCTCCTCGACCTAGAGAATATAAAATATCACACCCACAAAAGAGAATATAAAAGATCGACCATTTAGATTTGAGAAATTATGGATCGACCATCCCACCTTCAAGGAGAACATCAACCAATGGTGGCGGGAGGAACTACCGGATCAAGGGACAAGGATGTTCAAACTTTACAAAAAACTCAAGTACATCAAACAAAAACTCAAGGAGTGGAACATGGAAGTCTTTGGAAATATAAACCAGGGGAAAAAGAGCATCAAGGACAAAATGAGGAATCTACAGGAACAGTACATCAAAGAGGGATACAGAGAGGAGCGAAAAAAAGAAGAGATCCAAATGACCCAGGAATGGGAAGCAAGATGCCAGTAGGAAGAAATCCCATGGCGCCAAAAGTCCAGAATAAGGTGGCTAAAGGAAGGGGAGAGGAATACAAAGTTTTTTCATAGAACAACTATTGCAAGAAGATCCCATAACAAAATCTTGAAGATTAGGGATCAGGACGGGATCGAAAGAGAATCCCACCAGGAAATTGAGAATATTGGTCGACCACTTCCAGGGGATAGCAAAAGAACCCAACCAAGAAAGATCTGAGGCCATACAAAGAATAATTCAGCACATCCCCAAGTTGGTCACAGAGGAGCAAAATGTTGGCCTAAGAAAACCCATCGCAAAGGAAGAAATTGACCAAGTGGTCCAGGAGATGCCCAACGGAAAGGCCCCAGGCCCTGATGGCTTCATAGTGGAATTCTTCAAAGCCTACTGGGAAGTGGTTAAGCATGATATTTATGGGGTGGTGGAGGACTCCAGGCGATCAACATCCATCTTGAAAGCCTTAAATGCCACAATGATCACTCTAATCCTGAAATAAAATGAAGCTAGGACCCTAGATCGCTACAAGCCTATAGCTTTATGCAATGTAGTTTACAAGATAATCTCCAAAGTCATAGCCAATTTACTGAAGGCACTCCTTCCCACACTGATTTCACAGGAACATGCGGGTTTTATGGAAGGAAGACAAATCTTGGACAATATCATCTAAGCCCATGAAATCATTCACACGCTGAAAAGTCAAAGGAGAGGGGGGGTGATAATCCAACTTGATATGGCGAAGGCTTATGACAAAATAAGTTGGCACTACATGGCCAAGACGTTGGAAGCGTTTGGGTTCGACTAGCATTGGATCAACTGGATAGTCACTCTAGTCTCAACGACAAGCTACTCACTACTAATCAATGGGGCCCCAGCCAAACCTTTATGTCCATCCAGAGGAATAAGACAAGGGGACCCATTATCCCCCTTCATGTTTATTCTAATGATGGAAGGGCTAAGCAGAAGCATTAAAAGCGCAATTGCAACTGGTGAAATAAAAGGCATCAAATCTTTTGAAGACTGTCCAACCTCCACACACCAACAGTTCGTTAATGATACCCTACTCCATGGCACACCCACAGTAAAGGAAGCAAAGGCTTTTAAAAGAATCTTAAAAGACTTCGAGGAAGCCTCGGGGGAGGAAATCAACCACTCCAAATCCATAATATATTTATTCGACACTAATCTAGCAATTCAACGCAACTTGGCCAACATTCTGGGGTTTGAACGTAAAACGCTCCCAACGAAATAATTAGGAATCCCCTTGACGGACAGAGCCTACACAAAGGCTACATGGGAAGGATTTATCAACAAACGACAGGAGAGGGTAAAAAATTGGACTTATAGAGCCTTAAACCTGGTTGGAAGGCTTATCCTCACCAAAACGGTTCTTCAAGCCATTCTGGCGTATATGATGTCAGTATTCCCATCCCCCAAAGGAATTCTACAAAAGATAAGAGCCATCCAATGAGACTTCCTATGGCGCGACGCAAAACATAAAAAGAAATAGGCCCTTGTGGCCTAGGATAAGGTATGCAAACCAAAAGGCAAAGGCGACCCAAGGTTACAGGACCCACAGGTAACCAACGAAGCCTACGGAGCAAAGCTCTAGTGGAGATGGGTAAAAGACAAATCGGTATCGTGGGCAAACCTGTGAAAGGCCAAGTATGCTCCGAATATAAACGACCAGGAGCGAATTCAATTCATGGGCACAAGGGAAGGATTAGCCATCTAGAATCTTGCCTAGCTAAATAAGAACTGGATCCAAAAACACAGCTCCTGGGAAGTCAGAAATGGTAGAACAACAAGGTTTTGGGAGGATGCATGGCAACAGGAATACAAAATGGAAAATCCGGACAAGGAGGAGCTTCAACAGGAAATGATTGGGCAAGGCAAAACAAAAATCCATCATTACTGGAAGCAAAGGGATGGCTGGGCCAGATGGAGGATCTGAGACAAACTTAACCCACAAAATAGAGCCCGGATCAAAACAATAACGAAAGAGGTGGAGGAGGAATTGGGAAAAAGGAAAATTGGGGTCTCGGAAGAAGAGGACCAATTGAGGTGGGGCAGGAAAAATGTGGGTGAATTCAACTTAAAAGAAGCATGGTATTACATCGCGGGTCAGGACCAAGAAAAACTGGAGCAACAGTGGGAAAAAATTTGGAAAAGCCCCCAATGGCCAAAAATCAAAATGTTCAAATGGCTAGTTCTACATAACCGAATTCTAACTTGGGAGAACCTCATGAAAATGGGTTTCATAGGTCCCTCTCGCTGCCATCTAGTCTAGACAAGGAGGAAACAACTAACCACCTCCTGGACGAATGTAGTTACACAACAAAGATTTGGGATTGGGTAGCAAACATCTTCCGCCACTCCAATAGGATCCAAGGGAACATCAACGCAACCATCAACAATTGGAATGAGGGTTACAGTGAAAATGAAATGGTGAACCTATGTTGGAATCTAACATCAGGGATGATCATCTGGGCAATCTGGAAAGAACGGAACCGACACATCTTCAGGAATGAAAGCATACCGACAGAAAGGATAATAGAGATAATAGTCTCTCAAATAAGAGAAACGATGCAGAGCCACAACTGCAAGACGGAGAAAGCACAACTCATAGACCAAGACTCTTGTATCCTGGACTTTTTTCAACTGAAAGATTGGCGCAACAACCTAACTATAAGGCGCAACCCACAACTGGACTCCCCCTCCGTCAGGGTTCTTCAAACTGAACTTTGACGGGGCAGCAAAAGGAAATCCAGGAGTGGCAGGGGCAGGTGGAGCGATCAGAGACAGTGGTGGCAACATCATCCGACTGTACACTGGGAGCATGGGAAACTCAACCAACAATGCGGTGGAATTTGGAGCCTTGGAACTTGGCCTTGAAA
Source organism: Picea engelmannii (assembly GCA_009831015.1). Classification (NCBI taxonomy): domain Eukaryota; kingdom Viridiplantae; phylum Streptophyta; class Pinopsida; order Pinales; family Pinaceae; genus Picea; species Picea engelmannii. The sequence continues at coordinate 171,091 of ML781436.1, read as the reverse complement.
TCCTAAGTCGTGAAAGGATGACAAACACCATCATGGAAGGTGACTCCATCCTGGTTATCAACACAACGAAAAGACTCCAAAATGGCACCAGAGTGGGAAAGGTTCAACACCACTGGCACCTTGCACACTCCCTACAGAAAATCCAGGAGCATCTGAGAACTCTAAATACAGTGGAGTTGCGTTCGGTGCACAGGTCAACGAATGCGCTAACGGATAGGCTCGCCAATGAGGGGGTCAGCAAGGAATACTTGGAACTAGACGACACCTGGATCAACATTCCGAATGGGCAACTCAGAACAGACTACAACCACCTTGTGGCCAAAGATCGTGAAGACAGTTTAAGCATGGAAGGTCACATCGAGGAGGACATCGCAAGGCCTCGCGGAAGGGACGCGGGCCCCAGGTAGGTAGGACTGCCTAAAACTCTGCCACTAAATATTATGCAAGAGCATAATAAGCAGCAAAATGATGACTAGAAGCAAGGCCATTTTTCCAATAAGAGTTGTGGGGAAAGCACGAGTGAAAATTCAGGCAACAAGTCGCATGCAACGAAATATGTAAGGCATGTGGGGCAGATGAAAACCAGGATCGATCCACCAGGCCAAGTACAGGTACGGAGAGTAGCACATTTGGATCACAAACGAGCAAGGGCAGTAATCACACAGGGACAAAGGACGACCCATCATGATCATACGAGCCTTCACAGGAAAATTGACGGAAGCGCACATCACTGCGAGCAAACCAAGATTGAAAGGATGGGATCACAGCTGAGAAAGGTCAATAAGAAGAGGGATAACAAAAATAGACACAATCAGAAGGAGCACAACAACAAGGATTATCATAGAGTCAAGGGGAGGGAAAGGAAGAATACCTGGGCAGTGAGGCACAGGCGGAGTAACCGGCATAGGAGCTGCGAAAGGAAAAGTGGGATAACGCGTCTAAAGAAAACGCACAGGAAAAGGAACCCCCCTGGGAAGGAAGTCCCAAACAGTCCACGACAGCTAACAAGAATGGCATAGGTCGCGAAAGATGCGGTGGGCACCTTCCAAACTCGAGTTGCGCCGAAGGGGAAGGCAACCATCACCCGGTGGGAAAAGGAATTAAAGAACAAGTGTAAAGGTAAAGTGCGAGATGCATTGGTACAGGAAGCGGATTGGGTAACTAATCCGGGGGCCACGCAACCTAGGGAAACCCTCTTCCACAAAATGGTGGAGATGGTGTGGCTAACTAAGATGATGATCAGGATAGTGATCTCAGAAAGGGAAGAAGCGAGGCAGGAGGACAACGAGGAAAACAAGAAAATGATAGACGAGATCCTGCGTCGCATCAATAGTCTAGAAACTATTACCAAACTGTTACTAGAGGTAGAGAAGGACTAGAAATGCAAGCTGGAGTGGTTGGCAGCCCAGTTCCACCTCTACCTAAGCTATGTCCATCACATGGACATCACACCTGTTGATAGACACAGGACGCTAGCTCAAATCGGGAAGACTCGCATGACCTCACAGCGCGAAGAAAACAAAAGTCAGGCGGATGGCGGGAAGGAGCACCCCCAGGTGCAGAAACACTTCATAGTTCTGGATCAATGATTTGGTATCCTATAGGCAGTAATACCAGGCTTGGTCAGGTTAGCTCAGATAACTTTCATGCTCTGGTTTAGGAGGATGGTTTTAGTTTCTTCTTCTATGTATATGCTTTTTTCTCCAACTGAACATGGAAGGTATGGTCTGGTTTCCCTTGGTGGCAGACCAGAACCATACCTCGTTACTTTCAACTTGCGCAACTAAGGACCCTCTAGTCTAGTTTCCTTCTAGACAGACCAGGAAGCCCATCTTTTGTATCATATTATTTTCAATAATATAGATTCCTACACTCACTTAAAAAAAATAAAAAAATTACAACATTTTATTTCATTTCAGTTTCTTATGTTCTTATGAAGAAAAATTGATTACAAATACTTTATGATTGAAGCATCTTAAAATGAAGTTCTTTATAATGAATAAAGTGTTTACCCAAAATATCAATTAATAAATTCTTAAAGTATCATAATGTAAAAGAATTAATTATAATGAAGACATTTCTTCTACTCGTGTCATCCATTGTTATGCATTAATAAATTCTTAAAGTATCATAATGTAAAAGAATTAATTATAGTGAAGACATTTCTTCTACTCGTGTCATCCATTGTTATGCAATAAAGGCTTTTTTTTATCAGGTCCATGTATTCTAGAAAGTTACAATCCACAAGTTCCATCTATATTTAATGTGCATTTCTATTATTTTAGAAAGGACCATTCCATGAAGGATACTCTTATAATGAGAAGGATGGTTTTATAATGAGTAAAACGTTCACTCAAAACACCAATTAATAAATTGGTAACTTATCGTCCACCCAAAACATCAATTAATAAATTCTTAACTTATCATAATGTAGAAAAATTCATTATAATGAAGACATTTCTTCTCACCATGTTTAAGAATTCATTATAATGAAAACATTTCTTCTACCCATGTTTTAAAGTGCATTGACAATTATGCAATAAGTTCACAAGGCTTTCTTTTATTGGTTCCATGTATTCTAGAAAGTTAGAATCCATAAGTTTCATTAGTATTTAATTTTTATTATTAGTTTCTGTCAAAGGTGTAGAGGGTGGCAGGGATTATAGCGATCGATAATTCAACTCATTGATTTTATACTAGTTTGTTGTTCGACTAAATTTTTTTGCATATTTTTCAATGTTCGACATAAATAATTAAAAGTATTATTTTTTATATAATAAAAAAAACCATATATGTTATGATCTGATTGGATGATAGATTTGAGGTCTTATTGCCAGCTTCGTTATTTCCAATGAATTATATGTTGCCATATCCAAAGTTTTATCATGTACGGTACTTTTTTTATTTGTACTAATCATATTGAAATGTTTAGATATCCAAGGTTTATAGTGATCGATAATTCCAAAGCTTATAGCCTTCTATTGTGATTTATTTTGTTATTTGTGCTATTATTATTATTACTCCTTTGTATTTGTATTGAAATGTATTGACACTTTTTTTGAGGTGTTTGAATAGGCCTAACAACTTAAATGTTCACATGACACGAGGTCCTCAAACATGCCTAACAACTTAAATGTTTGCATATCGCGAGGCCCTTACACAGCTTGGCAACCTTAATTGCTTATCTAAATAGGCTTTTTGGAGTACATTTTTCCTCGCAATTTTCCATACAATGTTGCAGTGAATTTGGACAATATTGTTGTCCACCGCCAGTTGAATAGGCATTGTATGTTTCATACTTCTTCTAGGCTTAGAATGCAATTTTGCCATCGTTGAAGCTACATACATTGTTTACTAGTTCAGTGGGTGCTTCTTCTTCGTTGGTTCATCGGTTGTTGCTTGTTGTTGTTGTTTGGTTCACAATTCGACCTGCGCTTCTGTCTTTCATCGTTTCGGAGTAAGTTTCCATGCCATAATTTCATTTTCTATTCCTTCTTTGTTGTTTAGTGTTTGCAGTTTGCAAGTAAGATTTTTTGCTTATTTCTACTGGCATGCTCATTGTATGTTTCTAGTTCCTTCTGTGCTTCGACTACAGTTTCGCAATCATTGGAGATACATATGTTGTTTACTGGTTTGGTGGTTGTTGCTTGTTCGTTGGTTCATCAGTTGTTGGTTGTTTTTTTTTGGCTGAAGTTTATGATTTTGGGGCCCTGGGGCTACAGTTGGGTTTGTTCGTGCTTTCTTGTTGGTTTGGTGCTTGTTGTTTTCTTTTGTTTACTTCAGCTTTACAGGGTTGGGGTCCTGCGCCAACACTTGGTGTTGTTTTATTATTATTATTATTATTTGGGCGCTTTACGGTGCTTAGACCCTGCACCCACGAGTGGACATGCGGTTGTGTTATTTGCTGCCTCTGGCGAGGTCGATATCTGTTCTGCTGTAAAATTTTGTTGATACTTCAGTGTTGACATCATAGAAAATAATGGCATAAAAAATAATTGGAAAACTACATGTGTAATTGCAATATCCACTATTTTTTTGTTAAAATAAAACATGTGCAAGTTGCACTTATAAACCATGTATGGTGGAATGTGCCCATATCACAATACATGTTCTTTATCCTCTACACAGACTGGTGTGACCACGATACAATTTGTCTTGTACTTGATATATGATATGTACAACAAAGAGAGTGCAAAATTATATTTCCATTTCTAGAAGCATATCTGGATACTTTGCCACATAAAACCAAAATCGTTTAGCTATGGTGATGCACTTTCTTAATATTTTGTGGCTTGTAATATATTTTGGGCAAGGAAAAACTTTATATATTTACATCCATGGATAGAGAAAAGCAAAGGTTCATGTTTCTGCCTATCTTTTATTCTATTTGGTGATTCTCATTCACTGTATGTACATATTACTTGTTCCTCGGTGCATACCAGCTTCGATTCATGTTCATTGTGTTTTGTGCATTCCCACATTCAAACAAACAGAATAGTTGGAGAAAATGGCGGAGTCTTGACTACAACAGTGGAAGAGGAGATACAAAGGTACACGCTTGTACTATTATTTCATATTCAGTTGTTTTGTATTTCATTTATTGTTTGTATGTGTGTTCACCTAGTTTATTGTATGTAGATGTTGCGTGCCTTCCTACATAATAACTTATCTTCATTACATGTCTTCCTGCATGCTAACTTCCTTGATGTCCATTGTATTTTTCATGCATTGCTACATTTAAACAAATAGAATGTCTGGAGAGGACGATGGACTCTTTGGTGTGAATGTAGACGAGGAGTTACAAAGGTGCATATATGTACTCTTATTTCATATTCCAGTGTTGAGTATTTCAATTATTGTCTGTGTATTTGTTGTGCTTGTTCCGCTACTTTGCACCTTTTTTTTTTTAATTGTTTTTTCTTACCTGTATCTATATGCTATGTATCTTTCTGCTTATTCTCATGTGAAT
>ML781436.1:136335-151366 GCA_009831015.1 Picea engelmannii | reverse complement strand
CCAAGCATAAGCTTTGGCAGTTTATATTGGACTAAAACTCATTGGGGAAAGCCTCGAAGTAGAAATTGCAGTGATAGGTGACTCTGAATTGATAATCAAAGGGTTGTAAAGGCTAAGTTTCAGTAAGCATCCTAGACTACAACAAACCTATCAATAAATTGTCTCTGAGGAAAATAAGTTTCTTCATGTTGAGTATTACCACATTCTTTGACAACAAAATAGTGTGGTCAACTCTCTTGCCAAAGTAGCCAAATATTTAGAGTTGCGGAAATTAAAAAGAAATGGTGACTTAATTACTCAACCCCCACCTTAAGAAAATGCAGGGCACTTCAAAAATATGGGTCGATTTGACCCGAATGTACACATCACTCATGATTGCGTCACTAGTTGGACAACTTGCTTTCACCTGCCTCATCACATCGAATGAACCCACCACTTGGCACATGCAACCTTCAAGAAGCATGCAAGTATTAATTCAGCTCATGGTTGTCCTCTTGCCCGCATATGGGATTTTTTCTCGCACATTTGTTATGTTGTATCCTCTGTGCCATCCCCGTTGCTCCCTTGTGTGGACGTTCATGGTCACACACAATCTCTCCATTATCTATGTGGCTAGGCAATTACTAGATGCATTATGCCTCGTCCCTTGGCACTCTGATCTCACTCCTCTCTGCCTTATTCAGCTCTGTGGTTTGCCATTTTCCTTTTCAGCCATAATGATCGCTCGACATTTATCTGGGAGCTGTTAAACATGTGGAGGCACAACCAACCTCTATGCCATTATAATTAATGCAAATTAGCAAAAATGAAAGAGTGTATAAGGGATCATCGTCAAGAAATTGTAGCTCTTCATGAATCCCACACCCAATTGGAGCACAAGATATAAGATAATCAATAAAAACATGATAAGGAAATGGTGATACTCTTGAAAGAGGTAAATCGATATTCTGGTCAGCTGCAAACACATCGTCGGGCAATTCGGGAACCTCAACAAGCTTAAGGCAATCATCTTCCACAGTAGCAACTGACAACATCGTTAATGGTCTCATGAGTCTCCATTGAAGTAAATAAAAATTTGCACTCGCAATCAAGCCAGGGTGTTATGGACAAGAATCAACAAGAGATGGATACCGACAATTTAGAATTTTTGATCAAAAATTTGCTATCATGGAACAACAGAGGAAGGACCTATTCTGCATTATATATGAGTCTTCTCAACTTTTTTGGAATTTTGTAAAGACTGGTTGTTTCAGCTCTATTGCAACATCTTTTATATAATAACAAGTTAATCGTTTATATATATATATATATAATTTAACTACTTTTCAAAATTTTATCATTTACAAAAATTATAATAATCTTTAGTTTTTTTTTAAAGAAAAAAAAGCGTAATTTTATTTCATCATAATGTGAACAAAATCACATTCTACATATACACTTTTGTAGTGTATTCCTAGTACATGTTGAGTCTATAATCTGGTTTCTACTGTTGTAGCTCAAAAACGGATTTCCGTAGTTGCACTTTCAAAAGGTCTTCCTGATCCCTTTAAAGATTTTGTGTTCTTTTTTGTAATATTCCAAATATAAAAAATTATGCAGAATAGAAATAAATAGATAGAAATGGAAGATGAACAACAATATAACCAGAACAACACCCCAATAATTCCAAAATGATACCAGAATAACACCAAAAAGAGCACTTTGATTACTGCGAGCAATGTTCACTTGCCTCTTTGAGGGGGGAACCTCCAGCAGAGCAGAGCTCTATTACAATAATATCTAAGACAAAAGTTCTCATACCCTCGACTTCTATTTATACTAAATATGTCTATCAAAAGAACCATCTAGAGGAAGATCCTTCTAGAAGTGGAAGCTTCTATTAGGTCTTCTTGCATTGGACTTATTCTTCCTTATTGTTAGGCCTTATTAATATTGACCTTTATTACATGGAAATATACTATTCTACCTACGTGAGGGGTTAGGTCCCTAACATGGCCTCCCCCTTAAAAACAACCTTGTCCTCAAGGCTTGAGATGAGGAAATTGTTGCAGAATGGTAGGTGGTTCCCAAGTGGCATCTGCTAGAGTTGTATCTTTCCACTGGACTAACACTTCCTTGATGGTTCGCTGACGTAGACGACACTCACGTTGGTCCAAAACTGCTTGTGGCTATAGCCAAATGGATCATTCTTTGTTCAACTTGGGAAGGTTGGTTTGAGTTTGGCACTTAGTTCCAATCACCTTCTTTAAGCATGAAACATGAAAAACATGATGGAGCTTAGAATGACTAGGCAAAGCTATCTGATAGGCCACCTATCCCACACGCTTGAGAACGATATAAGGGCCATAAAATTTGGGTGCAAATTTTTGACAATGGTCATCCTTGAGGGAATTTTGCTTGTAAGGTTGGAGTCGAAGAAACACATGATCCCCTTCTCCAAATTGACATTCAGAGCGACATTGATCTACTTATTGCTTCATGTGATTCTGGGCCATGACCAAATTCTCTTTGAGGGTACAAAGAATAGCCTCTCGAACTGTAAGCGTTTGGTCAACCACCTGGACCTTCGAGACACTTGGAAAATATGAGAGAATTGAAGGTGGCTTTTGTCCATATACTGATTCAAAAGGAGTCATGGGGGTAGTTGTATGTTATGAAGTGTTGTACCACCATTCAAATAGTGGTAACCATTGAGTCCACCGATTTGGCCTTTCCGATGAAAAACACCTCAAATATGTTTCCAAACACTTGTTGACAATTTCAGTTTGACCATCAGTCTCGAGATGATAAGTTGTGTTGAGATGCAATTCAGTGCCTTGTAGCTTGAATAGTTCTTGCCAAAAATTGTTGGTGAAAGTTGGGTCGCGATAAAAAACAATAGAATGCAACATGCCATGAAGCTTGAAGACCTGATCCATGAAAAGTTGAGCCACAACAGATGTTGTAAATGGGTGTTGAAGAGCACAAAAATGAGCATACTTGGAAACACGATCAACTACCACCATTATGATTGATTTATATCCCAATTTAGGTAAGCCTACAATAAAATCCATAGAGATATCCTGCCAAATAGCAGGTGGAATTGGAAGCAATTGTAGTGTGCCAGGAGATTTGACCGTTTCTCCCTTGTTGCGTTGACACACATCACATTCAACCAAAAAATTATGAACGCCCTGTTTCATACCATCCCAGAAAAAAGAACGTTTGACCCAGTCATAGGTTTTGGTAAATCCGGAGTGCCCAGTTGTGGGTGTAGCATGAAGCTCAGAAAGTACCGTGGATTTAAGTTTTTACTGTTTACTTAAATATAAACGGCCTTTGTATCGAAGCTCATCATTGAGCCAAGAGTAGCTTGAGGAAATTGGAGATTTGGACTGCAATTGTTGTATTGAATGCAAACTTTTGGGATCGTGCAACCATTCATGGTGAACATCTTGGAGCCAATCTAGTACAATGAAGGAGAGAGAAAAAAGGGACCCTTCATCTTCATATTTTCTGGAAAGTTCATCAGCAACCACATTGTCTTTTCCTTTTTTGTAAATGATCTCATAATCATATCCAAAGAGATTAGTCACCCATTTGTGTTTCTCTGGGGAGGAAAGGCGTTGTTCTAGAAAATACTTGAGGCTTTTATGATCTGTCTTAATTTGGAAGTGTTGCCCCAATAGATAAGGGCGCCAAAGATTCATGACATGCAAAATAGCCAACATTTCCTTTTCATAGATTGATTTTCCCAAATTTCGCTCAGACAGTTGTTTGCTGGTAAAGTCAAAAGGCCAACCCTCTTGCATAAGGACATCACCAATTGCTTTCCCAGAAGCATCACATTCGAGGAAAAAGGTCTTTGTGAAATCAGGAAGGGCCAGGACTGGAGTGGTGCACATGGCCATCTTCAAGGTTTGAAAAGCCAGAGCAGTTGTTGGAGTCCAAGTGAAATAATTCTTTTTAAGGAGTGCAGTGAGAGGTGCCGCAATCTTTCCACAATTCTTAACAAACTTGCGATAATAACCCGTTAAACCCATAAATCCATGCAATCTTTTGAGAGTCTTTGGGTGAGGCCAATCTTGCATAGCTTCAATCCTTTTAGGATCCACCCTGACGTCGGCCTTGCCAACAAGATGACCCAAGTACTTGACTTCTGAGGCACCAAAAGAACATTTAGATTGCTTGAGGAAAATTTGGTGTTGAGAGATTAGATGGATAACTCGATCCACATGAGCAAGATAAGTTGTCAAGGTTTTACTATAGATGAGGATATCATCAAAGAAAACTAAGACAAAATGACGAAGAAAAGGACGAAAGACATGATTCATGAGGCTTTGGAAAGTGGAGGGAGCATTACACAGGACAAAGGGCATGACCAATAACTCATAGTGGCCCTCATGAGTTCTAAATGCAGTTTTAGGAATATCTGCCTCTTTCATACAGATCTGGTGGTAGCTAGAACAAAGATCAAGTTTAGTAAAGAACTGGGCGCCACTCAATTCATCCAAGAGGTCATCAATGATAGGGATGTGAAATTTGTCTTTAATGGTGAGTTTGTTGAGGGCGTGAAAGTCAGGACACATACACCAACAAACTTCTTTCTTAAGGACCATGACCACAGTTGAAGAGTAGGGTCTCGTACTAGGGCAGATAACACTTGCGTTGAGCAGTTCTTGAACAATTTTCTCAATTTCATTTTTTTGGGAAAAGGGGTGACGATAGGGACGTATATTGGGAGGAAGGCTTCCTAGGACAAGGGGAATGGAATGATCATGAACACCACGGGAAGGAGGGAGTCCCTGGGGAGTGGAAAAAACCACTTGATATTTAGAGAGGATGGATTGAAGGTCTTGTGGCACAGAGGGTGTCTTAGTTGCTTGTATGGCATGGAGTTGGGTAATAATGCCAGAATGACCTTTTTTGAGCATATTTTCCATGCGTTGGGAACTAATTATCTTCGGGGAACCGACAATGATACCTTGGAACTTATATGGTTGGCCTTCCTGGTCGAATTGCATGGTTAATTCCTTAAAATCTATGAGAATGAAACCCAAAGTCCTTAGCCATTCTGCACCCAACACAATGTCACAACCACCCATGTCGATAGAAAAAATATGAAATTTTAGGTGGTATTCACCAATTTGGAGAAGCACATTTTCACAACGCCCTCCACATTTCATGGACCCGCCATTGGCAATCATGATTTTAAAATTATTGACTACCCGGATATAGCAATTAGTTTCTTGGGCAATGTGGCAGTGAATAAAATTATGGGTGCTTCCACTATCAACAAGGATGATGAACTTCCTATGCTTGATGTAACCAATTAGCTTGAGGGTTTGGGGAGCAGAGAAGCCAATGCGATAATTTAGAGAAATGACCGGTTCTACTTCGGGAGGGTTTGAGGGAGGGGTTATCTCAGTGGGTTCAAGTGACACAGACACAAGGGGAACCTCAACATCCTCTTATGAAATATCCTCTGAGATGGCCATAAAAATCTTTTGTTCCTTACACTTGTGTCCCAAAAAATATTTGTCATCAAAATTATAACAAAGGAATTTGAGTTGGCGTTCAACCATTTAAGCCCTGGTCAATTTCTAGATCTTTAGTGGAGTAGAAGGAGGAGTGGGAGTTACTGGTTTAGTGCGAGGAATAAAGGAGGGTTTTTGGTTTTGAGAAGAGACAACCTGTTGTGATTCCTTAGCTCTTTTAGTAGTGTCCACCCAACTCTGAGGTTGATCCATGAGGACACGGGCACAAATCTCATCCTTGAGGCCACTGATAAAACATTCTCGAAAAAAAGCATCAAAAATGCCCTCTGTACAAAAAGTCAGTCGCTCAAAAGAAACTATAAAGTCTTCCACTATGCCAGATTGTTTCAACTTTGTCAAATGACCTAAATGGTTGGTGTCAATGTCAAAGCATTCATAAAGCTCTGCCACAAAGTGTGTCCAAGCCACATACCCTTGGCAGGCATTTTTTCTCCATTGCCACCATTGCCAATGTTCTTGATATAGATGGAGAACACCATACTAGAGTTTGGCCAACTCATCCGTAATGCCATACAAAGAGAAATAATGTTCCATTTGAGTTACCCAGCTAGTGGGATCTGAGCCATCAAATTTGGTCACATGCACACGCAGAAGGAACAGGTCACGCTGAAAGTGATGGGGCTGAACATTCTGGGAATGAGAGGAAGTTTCACTTTCGGTATGCAAAGGTGGGTTAGATAAGGGAAGATCTGCCAGGATATGCAGCTTGACGTAGATCATCGTAGTGACTGATTCAAGCTGGGTATTCATGTCTTGTTTGAGGTCTTGTTTGAGTTCCTTGATTGTGGCAGCGATTGAGGCAACTATGGAGGAATGCATTTTTTGATTGATGGAGACAATATTGGCACTGATTTGTCGCACTTCTTGTTAGGTTTCTGTGAAATTAGAGTGCAAGGTATTTAAGTGAGCTTCCAAGTCTTGGCTACAGGTATGGGCCATGATGACAAGGGAACATGAAAAGGGGTTGGTGGGACCACACAAAAATTGGGTTATGGGTGAAGTGTATCACAACGATCAGGGTGACGAGTTGAATCCAATGGGGTAAATCCCAAATAAGGGTGTTGGAAAGGGGTTGGGTCCACAAATTTGTTTTTGCTTAAAAATGATATTCAAGGGTTTGGTCTGTTCTGTTTTTGTTTCCTTTCCAAGGGTTAGGTATTCAAGGGTTCTATAGACAAGGGATTGCCCTATGCTATAGCTCTTTGATATATGTGTGAGGTCCAACAATAGTACTCAACCCAATATCTCAGGGCACCAACTAAAGAGGATAGACTGTTCCCTTAGCTGTACTACCTGACTACCCAAGTACTAGAGAGTATCTTCCCGAGTGTTGTTCTTGGTGGCACTATAGTAGTCATGTGGTCGATTGGTTTATCTTTGGAAGGCTTTAGGAGATCTAGGCTGATCCGTATACAGGTACTTTCTGATGCACTACCACTCGAAGGGGTACCAATAGGGGTTACAAGGGTGGCCAACAAATGTGCACTTAAGTACCTCTTGTATTTCCTGCGTGTATGAATCCATGACCGCGAGTTTATGCATGTAACGATAGATCTTTGTAGCTTAAAGACACTGGAATACGTCTCTACCCTGAAAAAAAATCTAACCCACAATTTTCTGCCAAGGAAGGTACTCTGATACCACTTGTAATATTCCATGTATAAAAAAGTATGCAGAACATAAATAAATAGCTAGAAATGGCATATGAACAACAATATAACCAAAAAAACACCACAATAATTCCAAAATGATACCAGAATAACACCATAAAGAGCACTTTGATTACTGAGAGCAATGTTCACTTGCCTCTTCGAGGGGGAAACCTCCAGCAGAGCAGAGCTCTCTTACAATAATATTTAAGAGAAAAGTTCTCATACCCTCGACTTCTATTTATACTAAATATGTCTATCAAAAGAACCATCTAGAGGAAGGTCCTTCTAGAAGCAGAAGATTCTATTAGGTCTTCTTACATTGGACTTATTCTTCCTTATTACTAGGCCTTATTATTATTTACCTTTATTACATGGAAATATATTATTCTACCTACGTGAGGGTTTAGGTCCCTAACTTTTTTGCTACTATATGTAGCTCATAAAGTCCTTGATGATGGGTTGTTTGCACATAGTGTTCATGTGGATTCTTAGTTGCTTGTAAACAAAAAGTTTAGTTTATCATGATGTATTTAACAGTCTATTTGAAATCATTCCAAAAATGGTTGATGTAAATATTCACGGACCTGGTCATTTTGTACCTTTGTTACTTTCCATTGGCCCAAACCCAGATGAAGCCCCTCTTTCGACCTCCTGTCCACTTCTTTATTACTCTCCCTATAGACATGTTGGCAAGTAAGTGTATCAAAAGAGGTCTGTAAGAGAGTTATTTCTTCCACTAAGGTAGAAAGTCTAGTGTTTGAACATCTTTGTGTGCCTCTTATCCAATTTATGACATTCATGGAATCCCCAAAAACATTTAAGGAGTGACAACCCTTTTCAATGGCGAAGGCAATGAGAAGTTTAAGGCTCAATAGTTCAACAAAATTGTTTGTTCCCATCCCTAAGCCAAAGGTCATAGAGAAATAGTGGGAGTCTGATAAAAATAGAATCCCTCCACCCCCACAAAGGTTGTTTTGTGAGGCCCCATCAAAGAAACCCCAGCGAATTGTTTTGTCAATCTCAACCTCCTGAAACTGTCTAGTCTTGACTCTATCCTCCTGGGTGGATAAAGGGGAAAAAATGGATAAACTCTGTGCTGCTGTAATCTCTGGTGCCGAAGGCACACCTTTGAAAATTAGGGAGTTTCGAGCTATCCAAACACTCCAAATTATCAAAAGGGGTAAGGCTCTAAGGCCATTGTAAACTCTAGTCGACCACTAATTTTGCTATGTTTGTTCCAAATTTGGCCTAGACTAGTTGCAGCGAAGGTCCAAGATTCTCAAAACTTCAGTCCAAACTTCAATGGTGTAACGACATTCCAAAAAGAGATGATAAGTAGTTTCTCCTTCAGATTTACAGAGAGTGCACCATCTTGGACCATTACTATTTCTTTTTGGTAGAATATCCCACGTCAACACTTTGTTCTTTTTTGCGTGTTATTCAGCTTCCAAAGCTTTCCCCACCACCAGACATGATCTCATTGAAACAAGTATGAGTTTAATTTTTGGTATCCCATCTTTGGTGTGTAGATCCCCGAAGGCGTCGTGTACCAAACCAATTCATCCTCACAGTCCCTGAGCATGATCTGTGTTTTCTTTAAAATTTGTAAGTACCTTTCCAGTGCTAAAACTTCCTCATCTTCTAAAGCCAGCCCGCTTGCCGACTTCTATCCTTCTGACCAGTTTATGGTAAGTCTCGGCTCAACGAGTTTATTTAAAGTGTCAAAACCATTTGTTTTCAAATGATGGAGGAGTTGGTCGGAGAGTATATGTTGTCCTTCACATCTCGACCAAGGGTTTTTCCCCAATCTAAAATGTTGTCCATTGCCTATCTTCCATGCAAGTCTGTTTTCAATGTCCGGGAAATCATTTACGACCGCCTTCCAAACCACCGAGGCATCTTTCAAGGATTTTTGTGGACTTCTAATCCATGTCTCCAAGGGAATTGACTCAATATATTTTTGCACCCTCTACCTTAGTCCATAGACTAGAAGAGTTTAGAAGACGCCAACCTCCATTTTCCGCTAGAGCTTTGGAAAAGAGAAAAATATTTTTCAGGCCCCATCCTCTAAGAGCCTTTGGAACAACGATCTTTTCCCATCGAACCCAAAGAGTTACATGTGATTCTTTCTTGTCACTCCAAAGAAATTTGAAGGTGAGTTTTCTTGATGCTTCCAAAATTCATTTTTTAATCCAAGAGAGTGACATCCAGTAAATTGGAATAGCTTCCAATACTGACTTAACCAGAACAAGACTTCCCACGCGTGAAATCCACCTATGGCTCTAGGTGTTTAGTATTTTATCCATTTTCTTCAAAAGCCACTTCCAATCTTCTTTTCTATAGTTGTTTGGTTTTAGAAAGAAACCCAAATATTTTAGACCATCGTCTAGTTTATTTTCCTCAAAAGGGAAGAAAAGCCTAAGGGTTTGTTGGCCTGTTCTCAGACAGAGGCAGAGTATGCGTGTTTGTCATTGATTTCAAAGATCAACATGATCATCAGAGCGGTGATAGTATGGCAATGGCAAGATCAACTATGAAGAGAAATGGTGGTCGTTGGATCTCATTCAGAATCCCTGATGACCGTCAGATCTGAATTTAGATAGGAGCAACACATAGTAGAAGAGAACAGATCTCAGGCATTATATCTGAGCTCGAAGACTAACCATTATTGGATCCATAAGAAGGAGCAATATCTTTACGTACAAGATGAAGCGGGCCTACAAAATCCCAAAAGCAGGAGGACCGTCCATCTTCAAGTAGGACACATGACAAGCGATTGGAATTTCGCTGACTGGAAAGTCAAAGAAAGGAGGTGCTCTATCCATTGAAATTACGAAATGAGAAACCACGATTTAATCTGAGTCGTTGATCAAAGGGAGATCGTGGACCATTGATCAGGCATGATGAAGGCCCATGAAGTTGTGAAATCACGATATAATCTCAGTCATTGAATCCGGAAGACACGTGACGGCAGATCAAATTTTCGCTGACTGGAAAGTCAAAGGAAGGAGGTGCTCTTACACTTCAAACTCACGATATGCGAAATCACAAAAAGATCTGGACCATTGAATCATCAAAGTTCTGGACCATTGATCTGAAGAAAGAAGCGCTCAAAGGACTAGCCAGTGGTATTATCTCGTGGTCACATCGTCGAGAGCTGGAGAGCAGAGCTAAAGAAGCCTAGCTCCATTTTGGAGTTTGCGACATGGAGTGTCGAGACCTTTCATCATAGGAACGCCGATATGCGAATTTGTGAAATGCCTTTTGGCGTAGGCTGTGGTCACCGCCGATGGTCATATGAGAGGGAGGAGCTAGCACGAAGCTAAGCTCCATTTCGGGGATCGTAACTTGGAGTGTTGAGACCCTTCGACACAGGATTGCCGAAATGCAAAATGCGAAACACATTTTGATCAGGCCCGTGGTCACAGCCAGTGGGCATATGGGATAAATGCAAGACCTTGCGGATTTAATCCAATGGTGCTTGTTAATTCAAAATCTGATCGAAGGGCTACTATTGATCTTTATGATTAACTATTCAGTTACGATTTAGTTAGCAAAAAATCGAATCATGGTTCTTGATCGGTTGGCGATTCAGTTGCTGAGACGTTTTTTTCTTTGCCCAAGGAGATTCGAGGTGTAACTGATGAGGTTGGTGTGTATAAAAGGAGAGATGCAACGACTGTGTAATTGGGCTGTTCTGACTGAAAAATGAGTTGAACTATAGAAAGGTAAAATTACAGTATGCGCAGTGTGAAGAAAGCTCAGAGATAAGGAACAGAAGCTGAACATAACAAAAAAGGCGAAGAGAGCAGAATGTGCACATATCAAAGAAGCATGAGAAGGACAGAGAAAGAACAGAAAGAAAGAGACAACAAGTCAAGCCAAGTATGAACATAGCAGAAGGAATTGTAGAACAATGAAGAAGTGGTAAGAATTGATATATCTGTATTGTTGGTTATTCAGTCATTTATTTATAATCAGGGAGGTAGGGTGGTGCTAGGGAGGACTATGGTCCTCTAATATTCAAGTTGATGCTTGAATATTGGGAGTTGTAGCTTCCATCTAGTTGTGGCTAGAAAATAGGGTGGTAGGGTGGTGTTTGGGAAAACACAGAGTTTTTTGTATGCAAGTTGGTGCTTGTATAAGTGGAAGTAGGTGCTTCCATCCAGTCGATGCTGGAACACTCAGGGAGTTGGTGCTTCCTTCTAGTGGGTGCTAGAGAAACCAGAGAGTTAGTGCTCTCAAACAAGTTGGAGCTTGTAAAATAGAGGTAGTAGCCTCACATTGAGTTGGTCCTCAACTATAGATGATGTACAGAACTTAAAAGACTGCCTATCATTTCGAAGAAGAAGAGGTTTTCTCCCTTTATGGGTTTCCTCGTGAAAATCTGTCTCTGTGTATATCTTATGTGTGACTGATGCTCATTATTTATGCTGTTCATATGTTGTATAATATTGGTGGTCACTTGGAGAAAGATTAAAAATGGTTTAATTGACTTAAAATTGTTTAAGCACAGTAACAACTTATTCACCCCCCCTCTCAGTTGTCTTAGTAATTTCAACAATTGGTATCAGAGCGGGTTCCTTTTATACAAAGGTAGATCTATAAGCTTAAACATGACAAGTCATGAAGGGACTTCAGCCACTAAGCCTCCTCTATTTGATGGAACAAATTTTGCCTTCTGGAAGGTTAGAATGAGAACATACTTAATGGCCTTAGGTGCTGACGTTTGGGATGTAGTAGAGACTGGATATACAAAGCTTGTTGTGCTAGCCTCCAAGGATGATAAATTAGAGTTTAAATTTAATTCTAAGGGAATTAATGCTATCTTGAATGGACTTTCTGATGCTGAGTTTGTAAAGGTGATGCATCTTGAAATTGCTAAAGCTATGTGGGATAAACTTGTTAGCAACTATGAAGGAAATGAGAAAGTAAAAGATGCCAAACTTTAAACATATACATTGAAGTTTGAACAACTAAATATGAATGAAGATGAAACAGTTAGCAAGTATTTTTTAAGAGTTGAAGAACTTGTGAATGCCATGAAGGGTCTTGGTGAGAAGATTGAAGAATCATTTTTGGTTCAGAAGATTTTTAGTTTTTTTGCTCGATAAATTTAATCCAAAAGTCTTTGCAATAGAAGAACTAAATGATCTTAAGACCTTGTCCATTGATCAAATCCTAGGAACACTAAATGCATATGAAATGAGAATCAACAAAGATAAATCCATTACTAGAGAAGCATCTTTTAAAGAAGACAAGAATATTGATTCAGATTTAGATGATATTGAGGCAAAATTTATGAGAAGGTTAAAGAAAGGATCAGGAAAATAGCAAGTCAAGCTTCCCTTCAAATGCTTTAACTGTGGTAAGATAGGTCACTTTGCATCTAAGTGTCCCCACCAGAAAAAGGACCAGAACTCTGATGATGAAAAGAAGTACAAATTCAAGAAATATAGTAAAAAGAAAAGTTTGTGTGCAAACAATGAAAACTCCTCAGAAGACACAGATAACGATTCATCATGTGAAGAAAAAGTGAATGATTTTATGCTTATGGCTATGGGAGATATTGATGATGAACACACACTAGGTGAAATGGATAATGAAGAAGTTGTGGTGGATATGGAAGGATAATTAATCAGTGCTTTGGAAGAGATTGACAGACTCAGATGTAAGAAGAGAAAACAAAAACAGTTGTTGATGCAGTTTAAAATGAATGTTGAAAAACTTGATGAAAAATTTGCTCTACTAAAAGTGGAGTTAGAAGAGGCAAAGAAAATAGAAGACATAATGAAACAACAGTTGTCAGAGAAGAAAGTGAGGTGTGAAGCCTTAGAAGAAGAGATAGTAAAAACCAAAAAGGAAATGGAGAAGTTTAAGGTATTATATCACCAACACCTGCCAAGTATTAAAGCCTAAGAAGAACTAACTTCCATTCTAAATCAGCAAAGGAATCCAAAGTTGAAAACTGGCTTGGGGTATGAAGAAGGATCAAGTAGTGATCATCCAAGTAATATGGAACACATCAAGTTTGTTAAATATACAATCATTGACAACAACCATTCTGCAAAAACAAAGAAAGAAAATCAGCCACCAAGAAGGAATGAAGGAAAAGGTATCAGAACTGATCAAAGAAACTATCAACATGAAAGAAATCGATCCACTCAGAGAAGACAGTATTTTCCCAGGTACAAAAGTCTTTTCTATGGATATTGTTTTTTTGGTTCTAACTTTGGTCACAAAGCTATAACTTGTTCTTTAAGATGTAGATATGAGAAAACAAGTTATTCAAGGAATAATTATCTGCCACAACAAAGATTGAGACAACTAAGCAACAAACACAATAAGAGTTATGAGCATAACAATCGTTATAGTCTGTTATTTAGTGAACCAGAATGTTATGTCTATCATAACTATGGACATAAAGCCACAGATTGTTGCTTAAGAAATTATAAGCCAGAGTTGAAGTCCACTGCTGAAAATTTCAAGGTTTGGAAGAAGAAAGAAGATCACAAGTGTGGATTAGTGTTATCATCCCAAAAGCAAAAGAATCCCTGGTATATTGACAGTGGATGTTCCAAACATATGGCTAGAGACATAAGTAAGTTTCTAACTCTAAGTGAAAACAAATAAGGAAATGTAATTTTTGGAAATGATGCACCGGGAAAAATAAAAGGTGAAGGAATGGTAAGTCTGAGTAATGGAAAAGGAAAAGCTCAAGATGTGTTATTTGTAGATGATCTGAGACGTAATCTTCTTAGTGTCAGTCAAGTTTGTGATCGAGGATGTGAGGTGGTTTTTACTTCTAAAGATTGTAAAATAAAGTCAGTGAATTCAGGACAGTTGGTTGCAAAAGGAATAAGAACAGAAAACAATGTCTATGTGTTAAAAGAAGAAAAAGAAGAATGCCACTTAAGCAAATATGATGAAAGTTGGCTATGGCATAGGAGACTTGGACACTTAAATTTTGATCATATAATCAAGCTCAGAAACAATGGGGCAGTAAAGAATCTTCCAAAGATATCAAAGCCATACGATTCTATTTGTAAACCATGCCAGATAGGAAAGCTTACTCGGACACAGTTCAAATCTAAAAACTTTCCTTCAACAAAAAAACCTCTCCAGTTAGTACATATGGATTTATGTGGACCATCAAGAAAACAAGGTACAGGAACATAAAACTATTTTATGTTGATTATTGATGATTATTCTAGACTAACATGGGTTGCCTTTTTGAAGGAAAAATCTGAAGCATTTGAAAAATTCAAAGTGTTTAAGGCTCTGACTGAGAATCAAACAGGAAGAAGATTGAAGGCAGTGAGGTCTGATAGAGGAGGAGAATTTAACTCATGGAACTTCAAAGAGTTCTRTGATAAACATGGAATCAAAAGAGAGTACACAATTCCAAGGACTCCACAACAAAATGGAGTTGTTGAGAGGTAGAATAGATCAGTACAACAAATAGCAAGATCAATGATGAATGAAAGGAATATACCTTAGACATATTGGGTGGAAGCAATACATACAACTGTTTATATCCTGAACAAAGCTCATCTCAGGCCAGACAATGACAAGACTCCTTATGGATTATGGTTTGGAAGACCTACTTGAATCAAACATTTTAAAGTCTTTGGGAGTAAATGTTATGTCAAGAATAATGATGAAAATATTGGCAAATATGATGACAGGGTTGATGAAGGTATATTCTTAGGGTATGCTACAAGCAGTAAAGGTTACAGATGCTACAATAAGAGGCTTCATAAATTGGTTGATTGTATCGACATAAAAGTGGATGAAGAAATCCTAGTACGAAATGTAAGCAGTGTTAACCTAAGCACATAA
>ML781436.1:56005-122779 GCA_009831015.1 Picea engelmannii | reverse complement strand
AATACAACGACCCACAAGCTGAATTTTTAACCATAGATACTTGGATATGTTTTCTCACTTTCATAGCAATTTCAGGATCTGAATCATTATAGAAAAAAAGTTATATCTATTGTAGGCTTTGGAGAGATCAATTTTTAGCACTACACCCTTTAATTTCCTAGACTTAATACTGTGAAGTCCTTATTGTGCTACCCCTATAGCTTCATGAATTTGTTTACCTTATGAGAAACCAGATTGCTCTCCCAAGATTCTTTCTGAAAGTATTATTTTCACTCTTCTTACAATAACTTTTGAGATAATTTTATAGGCACAGTTACAGAGTGAAATTGGATGAAAATCATCTAAGGTCTCTGAATTATCTATTTTGGGGATCAAAGCTATGAAGGTGGAGTTTAGGAATTGTAGTATTTTCCCTGAAACTCTGGTGTCCTCTACAATCTTTAGCAAATACTGCCCCAAAAGCTCATAAAAACCTAGAAACAATTCAATAGTCCAACCATCTGGACCTAGGATTTTGTATTTTTGAAAGATGTGAAGAACTTCGTTTAATTATTCTTCTATTACTTCTTCCATCGAGAGTCTATTATCTGCTTCATCTACAAATCTTGGAAAATGTTGAGCCATTTGGACCACTTCTTCAATGGAGGCTTGGTTTTCCGGTTTGAAGAGTTTTTGAAAATGTTTTTTCCCCAACCTTGACATACCTTCAAAAGAGTTCTCTAAATTTCCTTCCTGATCTTTCAGGTGCCAGATGGTATTGACATTCCTCCTTCCTTTAGCAAAGGCTTGAAAAAACTTTGTATTCTCATCTCCACTTGCCAGCCATATAGCTCTACTTTTCAGTCTCAATGTTTCTTCCTTTTCCTTGAGTAGTTTGTTTCTTTTATTCTCCAAACGTAGTAAAGAAATCTTAGACTCAGGAGTGGCAAACCCCCCCCTTCTTCTTCAAAGAAACTTTGTAGCTCAGATTCAATTTGTTTTAGTTCCTTGTCCTCATTTTGTATTTTTTTAATAGCCCAAGGATTTACTTTTTCTTTGATCCTTTTTAGATTTTCTACAAAATGAAAGGCTGTCGACTGGTGGTTGTCCTAATGAAAGGGTGTCCAATTCTCTTTTACAAGATTAATAAAAGAGTCATCCTCTAGCCAAATCTTGTTAAATTCAAAAGGGCTATCTAACTTTTTTGAGCCCTGTCTGAACTCCAAGAAGACTAGGTAACGATCCAAGAAACCTCCACATCCGATCCACAGTTTCATTATAATTTTCTTTTTGAGGAGAGAGGTAGCTATAAAAAAATGGTCCAACCTTTTGGCTACTCCATCCTCCCCCACCCTATTGTTTCTCCAGGTTTGTTTGAGCAAGATGGGATCTAGGTCAGTTAGTTTGCAATCAACAAATTTTTGACCAAAGTAGTCTGCCAACGAGCCAGTTATAGCATGTAAACCCCATACTTCCAAAGGTCCCAGGGAGAAATTTAAATCTCCCCCTAAGATCACCAAGTGGTCTTTTAGAAATGACTTATTGAAGAGATTGTCCCAGAAAGGTGTTATGTTCTGATAAGGTCAATAGACATTTAGAATGTGAAGATCTTCCCTTAAATCCGAGACCAAAACAGTAATGCCTAGCCCAGAATCCATACCCCAGATGTTTGAGACTTGAACAATCTGGGTATTCCATCCAATTTCTAATCCCCTTGATCTTCCCAGGGCATCCAATGTTTCAAAATTCTAGCCAGGAAGTTGCAGCTCCAATCTAGATTTTACCTCCTCTCCTTCCTCCAGAGTTTCTTGTAACAAAAATACATCATGGTGTTCTAAGAAAATCACCCTTTTAAAAGATGATTTTTTAAGGGAACTGACCAAACCCCTGCAGTTGAAAGACATGCACTTCATCTAGAAACCTTTCCCCAGGGCCTCACTGCTCTAAGTGCCCTTTCAATCGACTATTGTTTTCCTGCTGGAAGGTCTAACCTAGCTTTAGATTGAGCTTTTGAAATCAAGGATTTCCTCACGTGACCCCCTCTATCCACTGAGGAAATCACTTCCTTTCCCAAGCCTACCGAGGGTATGGTTTTCTTCTGGGATCTAAGAAAATAACAAGTTGACAAATTTTCGAAGGGAAAAGAGAATGAAGAGGAATCATCCTCTGTGCAACAGAGCCGCTTTGGGGATGAAGGATATCCTGGTGAAAAATTCGTCTTGAAAGTGTCTGAGCCTCTGTGGGTCTGTGATGAGGGGCCTGTATTGAGAGACATGTTTTTTAGAGCCTCCAACCACTCATTGCCTTCTAGAGTTAAATTTTTAATTAAAACAATACTAGGAGGAGAAAGAGGTAAAGGATTACCTGAGGCCAAGTTCCTTGAGTTTCCCATTCCGGACTTGATAATGCTTAAAGGCTCGGACCCTTCGACCGCTTTTTCACGAAGGGGTTCTTGACTTTCTTGCAAAGGAATGCCTTGGTATAAATCTGAAGGCCACCTTAAGTCCACTGAGTCTTGGGCTTCATCATTTGGAGCTTCTGTATGACTGGTCTCCTCCTCCTGTAACACTCTCTTTCCCTTGCGCAATTGTGAGTCTTTCCTCTGGTTCTTAATGGCAGGTGACAGTTCATCACCAAATTCCCATACTGATGGCATATTTGACATTTGAACGAAACATTTTCATAGTCCAAAATCTGGGAGTGGGTATAGCTTCCCCAGCTCAAATCGATTTCTTCACCTAGCCCTTCTCTAACATTCAAATTGACTAAAATCCTATCCACTTTCCTTTGTTTTGTCTCTTCGAAGGACAAATCCGCTTCTAAGAAGTCCCCCAAGAAATTTCCTGTTTCTTTGAAATATTCCAAGGAACAAAATTGTAAAGGCAGTGCCGGAAGGCGGACCCAAACCATAATTTTATCCAATTTCTCTCGAATGGCATCAAAAAGAGGGCTCCAAGGCTTTAAAAATAATGGGGAATTGTTAACACTCCAATTTTTTCCGAGTACCCATTTTTCATGATTTGGTTGAATAAAGTTAAAAGAAAACCAATTCCTGTTTAGTTCTATGATCTCTGGGATGTAACGAAGATGCTATTTCCAAGCAGAAAGTGCCCAGTCGATGATGGATTTGTGTGTGAAGGTTCTACCACTTGCTCTCCTGACCAGGGTTTGGTATGCCATTTGAATAACATGATTCATACTTACATCCTCCCCGAGAACTATATTCCCCACTTTTCCTTTGGTTTTTAATCCTTTCCTTTTTTGTCTCTGTCCAAAACTATTTTTTCTCCTTTGATCCCAAAATCCCTTGTTATAGGATGTAGTTTTATGGGGGGTTTGAGTAAAACCACTTGTGTCCTGGAAAAAACCCCGTTGTTCTTATACGTATAGGAGAGCTGAGATAAAGCCCTTAGTGGAGTAGACTTAGTGAAATCCTCCAGTGCTCTAGGGATTCGTGAAAAAAAACTCACTTATCTACTCTGTTCTACATCTGCTTATGATGGGAACTTTGACCCACGAAGCTTTACTCCACTTCCAGGGTCCTCCCGACTGGAACAGGGTGAAGAAAGGATAAAACTACCTTCTGCCTGTGAGATCCAATTGAAGGCAATATATTCTTGAGGGATGAGGGAGGGTGGTATTCCTCCTTTTATGTGCATATGCTCAGAGGGAAAAAACTCTGAAAAATCCCCAAAAAAACCTTCAAAAAACTCTTCCCCAAAGAAGGCTGAAAAAAAGTATGTTGAAACGAATTACTAGGAAAAGGAGGAGGTTCTTTGTTAAGAACTGAGAGCTGGTGAGCTAGACTGCTAGTCGTCTCCTTCCTATCCACGTGAGCCCCAAAACTTCCACATGTTTCCAACCACTTCTCTTCTCCAAACAGCTGGTCCCCTATGGTGGCCACGTGGTCTGAAAAATCCTCCATAATGAATCCACAAGTCTCCACATCCACCATTCCTCGTGCTAGCTGGAAAAGAAGGAGAAAAAACGCCGCAAAAATACCACTAGCTCACGTCAAAAATGCCAAAAAAAGCATCTTCCCGAGGTCCCGCTTGCAGACCGCCCTACTAAACCTTAACCATGGTCTTATGTCTGTAGACCGTAGACCGGGAATCCTAACCACAGTCTCGGACCGCAGACGGGAAAAAAACCGCAGATTCCATCCCCTTTCCCCATTTTATTTGCGTGATCCATAATAATCTTTAGTTATATTCCAACATAAATAACATTTAAAAAAATTAGTATCATTTTCTTTATTTATGATGATGATGATGGTTAACGTTCACTAAGACCAAAGTTGGTCTATTGTACCTTAAGAAAAGCAAGAGATTACTTGGATTTCTTTAAAATGTTATTTCGAGGCTTGAAAAACATTAAGAGAAGGGTTCTGAGATCACTAAAGTTTTGATGACTTGGAAGGTTAGGAAGGTCGATATTGTGACAAATATTTGGAAATCAGGATCTAATTCGGGTGTACGCATGGAATTCTAGGAGAAATTGATTTTCATCTTCAACCCTCTTGGTGCCACAAAGGTGACAAATTCTTTCTTGCCATGGTGTTTTGGGGATTGTCCAACACCCAGTTTCACTATGCAGTGCATGAGAATTAGTTCTTATTTTAACAATATTGATTCTCTTCTTTACGCTAGTAGAGAGAGAGAGAGAGAGAGAGAGAGAGAGAGAGAGAGAGAGAGAGAGTTTTGATCTTCAAGGTTAGGGTTAACCACCTCCTTATAATATCTTAATTTTCTTTTATCCTCTAATTTTTTATCACACCATAGATCCTCCTTAAATTTAGCTTGCACAATATTTTTAATAACAACGATATTCTGCAGAATAACTTCTTCTTTTATTCCCCAATGATTTAGCCAAGACTTGACATCAATATGCCATCTCGCTTGACCCTTTGATGATTTTGGCTAGAGTCTGAAGCAATAAAGTATAAATAAACTTTATCGATCTTAGAAAAATATAATACAAATTATATTTTTTCATATAACTTATCTTTTTTATATTTTGTTAAAACATAAAACATTATCATCTTGAAATCGAGTTATTTAAATCAAAATCTTTTATCTATTTAAATTAATATGTAATTAAGTCTATATGCATGTGAATTTTGAAGGTTACCTTCGAGAAAATGAAAAGTGGTAATTGTTTGGGTAAAGGAGAAAAAATACTTATCATATTTGATTGTAAGTTTTAGTGGATCTTTTTTTATATAAGAAGGAAAAAAATGTCATAATTCAATTGTTAATTGGTATTGAGGATAACTAGCATTGGCTCCTATCCATGAATGCAAGATAGCTTATCATTGTTATTCAAGGAAAACCACGCCACCTAAAATAATCTGCTAGTGGTCTGTAAGGGGTAGACTCCACTCCTACCAAATGCCTTTGGGTGTTGAGTCGTTAACATATTTCCTTAAGTTTGAGGAAGATGGGCTCTTATCCAATCAAAAGTAGTTTTAGGTCATACTCCAAGACCATAAGACAATTTCATCCTAAATAGTATCCGTAAGAACGTTGATATCCATTGTGGTCATTGTTGAGGCTACTTCCAGTGCCATCTAGCTTTATTCCCTAATTTCATACTATACATACTTCATTCAACTCCTTTTAAATTAAGTATACTAATAAACATTAACAAATAACAAATATACTAAAGATGCCATACATTAATGTGAAAATTATTACTTAAATTTATTCACAATATTCACATTTTTTTTTAATTAATGTTTCATTGTTATAAATTTTGCATGGACATATGGAAGCATTAGGATTAACTATGTAAGGTGTAATGTTAAATACAAAATAGTATTAATTAAATAATTTATTGTTATTAATGATGATGATGATGATTAACGTCCACTAAAACCAAAAAATACAATCCAAATCTTAATGATCAAGACCAAACATCCAGACACCATGAAGGAGCCCACAAAGTAGAGTATTCATTTACACCAGGCGTCAATTATAATTAAATAATTTATTTTATAAGGTTAAATATGAAATAGTATCAATTAAATATTTTATTGTTATTATAATTATATAATAAAGAATTTATTATTATTATTATTGTGCTCTTTATTAATATTATGAAATATTAATATTGTTATTATAATTAAATAATTTATTTTATAATGTTATATATGAAATAGTATCAACTAAATAATTTATTGTTATTATTATTATATAATAAAAAATTATTTATTTATTATTATTATTATTATTAAATATTAATATTATGAAATGTTAAATAGGGAATCATATTTATTATTATATATTGATATTATGTTTATGCATGAAGTTATGGCATATGGTTTATTTATAAGTTAGAAGTGTTTAAAATTATGAGATAATAAAAATTTAGTTTTCTTATATTTTTAAAATATTAAAAATATATATATTTTTTATTTGAATAAAATTGATTAAATTATATATATAAAAATATACATTTGATGTTTAGAAGGATTTGTGAGAGTTTATAGGATTAAGAGATGTATGGAGTAAAGTGTTTATTGATGATAGTTTAAGATTTTGGTATTCAAATATTATCTTAAAAAGGTTTAAAGTTTTTTTTTTGATAGATGATTGGCTTGCTCAAAGTGCAAGTACATTTCTCTCATATTTGCCCCATTATATGAGGGTGGGGGTAGGAAAATATGAGTGAAATGTATGAGGGTGAGGGTGAGGGTGAGGGTGAGGGTGAGGGTAGGGAAAATATGAGAGAAATGTATAGTACATTTCTCTCATATATGAGGGTGGGGGTGGGGCAAATATGAGAGAAATGTATAAACTCTCATATATGAGAGAAATGTACTATATTCTCTCATATTTGTCGCACCCCCACCCACCCTCTGTACTATATTCTCTCATATTTGTCGCACCCCCACCCACCCTCATATATGAGAGTTTATACATTTCTCTCATATTTGCCGGGGGTGGGGCAAATATGAGAGAAATGTATAAACTCTCATATATGAGAGAAATGTACTATATTCTCTCATATTTGTCGCACCCCCACCCACCCTCTGTACTATATTCTCTCATATTTGTCGCACCCCCACCCACCCTCATATATGAGAGTTTATACATTTCTCTCATATTTGCCCCACCCCCACCCTCATATATGAGAGAAATGTACTATACATTTCTCTCATATTTGCCCCACCCCCAACCCCACCCTCATATATAATACATTTCTCTCATATTTGCCCCACCTCCACCCTCATATAGCAAATATGAGAGAAATGTACAAACTCTCATATATGAGAGAAATGTACTATATTCTCTCATATTTGTCGCACCCCCACCCACCCTCATATATGAGAGTTTATACATTTCTCTCATATTTGGCCCACCCCCACCCTCAAATATGAGAGAAATGTACTATACATTTCTCTCATATTTGCCCCACCCCCACCCTCATATATAATACATTTCTCTCATATTTGCCCCACCTCCACCCTCATATATGAGGGTGGGGGTGGCGCAAATATATGAGAGAAATGTATTATACATTTCTCTCATATTTTGCAAGCTTATTTGATGATTGATATACTTCCTCTTCAATGTGCAGTTGATAGCAAAACTATTTCAGATAATTTTTTCAAAGAAATGACAAAGAAAAGTCTGTGAAGTAGGTTGTGGTTGAACATATTTACAGGGTAGGATCTTGGGCATACTTTAATGGAGTCTGTAAAGGAAACCCCTCTTCTTGTGGGGCTAGTAATGTTATTTATTTGAATGAGTATCATATTTTCAAGTTTAAAGTTGGTCTTAGTAGAGGTACAAACAATTATACTAAGTCAATGGCCTTACTTTTTTTTTCTTTCTATTAAAAAAGGGATTTCAAAATTTTAGATTTTAGTGACTTTATGATGGTGATAAATTAAATGTGGAGCATAATAATCTTTAAATTTTCATGTTAAAACCTATTTACAATAAGATTGAGATTTAAGTATTCAAATCAAATTTGAATTCAATCTCTTTCATCATGTCTATAAGGATTTGATTTTAATTCAATCTCTTTTCATCATGTCTATAAGGAAAAAAATGGAAACGCACACGACCTTTCAATAGTCGGTCTTCAACTCGATTCTTGATTGTGGCATATACAAGAGCTCAAAGATGATTAGTTCGCTAAATATTTTTGATTAGTCCGCTAAATATTTTCATCCCTTTTATCTAAGTCTAATTTAGATGACTGTGTAATCAATTTATTGATGTATATGAGATCAATGATATATTAGTTAATGAATACTTATACTTTTTGTTGTACTTTTTTGACAAACAATTTAGAACCTTATGCAAATATGAGAGATGATTGGAGACATATTTACGCTCCCATGTGGAAGCTTAAATATGTAATATTCTAAATTGTTTGGGTTGTTTTAGGAGGAAAATTCTTTTCCTTTTTTGGGATTATAGAAATTCTTCATTGTGAAATATAATTATATATGTATAATTTTATTTATATATGAATAAAATTATGATTTTTTTATATATATAGTTGGTTTTTATGGATAAGAAGAAAGTGTTTGTAAAGTTTGTAATTTTAATAGGGTGAAAGATAAAAAATATTTTCTTTTGGAGTGTACAACTTATACATAGATTAAATCTTAATTTAGGAATATATGTAATACCACTAATATTTATAATGTGTTAACCTATGAAAACCAAAGTGAGTTCAATAATCTTATTTACAAGCTATTTGATCTTAGAAGTAACATAACAATTAACTTTTTTTTGTTAAGGCTTTATAAATCAATGTTGTCTTTATGGATGATTATGTCATTGTCACTGTCGTCATCACTTTTTTATTATGAATAATAAAGCATAATGTGATATGTATGAGATATTTATGTTGTAATAAATAAAATGTTGACTTATTTATCTTTTAAAAAAATATGGACAAGATGATTGATATGCAAATTGATATGGAAATTGAGATACTAATTTTGGGGGTTCCTAAGGAAATTGGGTAAATTAAATTATGTTCTTAGTAAGTTGATATTGGTGATTACTCAATTGATCTAGTGCGGGTGGTTGCGAGGAGAAATTGTTATCTTATCCACCCTGATTCAAATCCCACTTGTGACATGTTCACTCTTTATGGGTAAATTGTTGATGGGAGATGGCAAGGTAGCAACAATCTTGTTCCCACTTAAGGTCTTGAGGGTGAGATGAAATGTATTCCAAGGAAAACAAATTCAATCTTGGTGATTTATAATTTTTTCACTAAGGAAGTAAAGAGCAATTTTGAGGAAAATAAATGGCGTGAATGTCTAAGTGGCATCGAGAGCCTCATAATAACTAGTCACCTGACATATTCCAATATAATTGATAAATATCCATTTTAATTGGCTCATTTAATAAATTGGTCATTTAACACTATTAGGTAAAATTTTACACAAAAATATTCATGTATTTAATGTTTCACATTATATATTGAATATAATCTTGACTTAGTGGTTAATAATGGCATTGATGTAAGGTCCCAATGGTATGTCATGTCATTAATATGATGGCTACAAGGTGGCCAAAGTGTTCCCCTATTAATGTGGTGTTTAGAAGGTAGCCTCAATGGTCCTTTATTCATGTGGTAGTTAGAAGGTGGTCTAGCAGCCCATAGCCAACATGGTAGTTAGCTTAGAGCTAATCAATATAAAGGACTTTTATACCTCATTATAATGCATCATGTGAGATACCATTATTTGTTATTCAAGTTTATTTGGGTAATAAGGTTACCCACCAATCCTGGTGTCTTTGGTGTTTATCTTACACATTCTCATGTGGAGACTTTACTTTCCTTATGGAATTTATATTCTAAAGTTTAACATGGTATTAGAGTTGTGGAACTAAGTCTCTCCAAACTTAACCACTTTCCCCTCAAGGTTGTTACAGATATATTTTGGTTTCACCATCTAAGGAGGATGAGAAACGTTGCTTATGAAGTATTTTCAGAAAATAAAAATAAAAAAACAAAGCCTTTAATCTGAGTCTACTTTCAATGTATATTCATAGTAAGTTAATTTTTTACCATATTAATTAAAAAAAAATCTATGCACGTTTGAATCTATGCATTAGCTCTTGCCAGTAATTTTTTGACTGATTCACTACAAAAATTTCTTGGGAGCTAATTCTTTTAAGATGAGATTTAAAATGGAGATAAGGTTTGGAGGAAAAACATGTTTTTCCAATTATTACAAGTTTTTTCCCCCTCTTTTATGGCTTGCTTTGGCCTTCTCCATTTTCCCTTACCATTATTCTTTTTGTTACGAACTATGCATGGCCCTTGTTTGCCTTATTTTTTCAGCCCATTAAAGGTTCTACAACTTGTGTTAAGCTTGCTACCTACATTTCATGCACATACGAGTCTATTTTGTGTAGATATATATTTGGTCTAACCCAAGTCAACCCTTAGTTTTGCACATCTTTTGGGTTTTTACACGGGCCAACCTACGCACCTATTTTGATGTGCTAACCTCTACTTGAGGCCACATTTTTGTTTGGATGTGACCTACACTATTTTTTTTTTCTTTTCTAAATTAGGATATTGTATTACCTGCTAAAATAAGTAGTATACATACATGTTGAATACATTCGACATGGTCGCCATAGAAGGAAACCAATCCATCACAACTAGTGATCAAGCCTATTGATGCCCCAAGGGGTTAAAAAATAATAGAGTCTTAAAGTATAAATGATGTCTAGACAATTCCAAAAAACTACAAGTCAGCCATGAATTGTAGGAAGTAAACTAGGACCGCTACTTAGACTAAAACTGAAAACCATAAAAAAACTAGCTAATCATGATGAGGAACTTATCCCTGTCGAGAAGAGTTTCCTGGTGGAAGAGGAATGGGATCATAGAGAAGGATGGCGTCTTGTGCAGTCATTCTTGGAACTGATCATTGAAGAGTTCTTCTTGCTTGCAGCGTCACGAGCCAAGAGAGATGACGATGGAGTTGTTCCATACTGAATTTTAAGTTTTTTATCTCACTGCACATCTCAAAGATGAGATTTAACAAAGTTTCTCTGGAGAGGGAGCTGAGGGAAAGTGAGTGCTCAAAGTGCAGATCTTCCATGCTGGTATGAGAAGAGCTAGTGAGAGAAGAAGAGTTTGGAGTGTTTTGAATCATTGGGAGAAGCAGAGTGGGCATTAGGAGACTCTAAAGGAGGCACATAATTGGTATCAACGACCATGAAGTTTGGAACTTCCTCAATGACCGGAAAAATCCAAGTCTCCATGTTTTCTAGATCTGTCTGGGCATGAGAATCCTAGAGAGGATAATTCTCATGTGTAAGGCCGATGAAATTGGACAAAGACCCTGTTTTGTTATGTCGAACATTCAACCTTCCATGGGAAGAATGAGCTCGCTCTCTCATCCTGAACAAGGAAATATAGGAGAGGATGATAGTCTTTGATTGAGAAATGAGCATTTGAGCAAAGGTGGAACACAACAGGTGAACAAAGAGAGAATTACGCGTGAGCCAAATGACTACAATGCCTCCCTCCCAAAAACGTGATGGAAAACCCATATCGATAAGTAGAGGACTCCAAATTAATGTCGACAATGATGCGATTGAGGGATAGTAATGAGCATTTACAATCTTGGTACTAGTCAACCACTAATTCTGCCATGCTTGTTCCAAACTTGGCCCAGACCAGTTGCAATGAAGGTCCAAGATTCTCGAAACTTCAGTTCAAACTTCAATGGTGTAACGACATTCCAAAAAGAGATGATAAGTAGTTTGTCCTTCAAATTTACAGAGAGTGCACCATCCTGAACCATTAATATTTCTTTTTTGTAGAATATCCCAGGTCAACACTTTGTTATTTAAGACATTCCACATGAATAATCTTGTTTTGGCTGGGAAATTTAGCTTCCAAAGCTTTCCCCACCACCAGACAGGCTCTCGTTGAAACAAGTTTGAGTTTAATTTTAGGTAGCCCATCTTTGGTGTGTAGATTCCCGAAGGCATCGTGTCCCAATTCAGTTCGTCCTAACAGTCCCTGAGCCTGATCTGTGTTTTCTTTAAAATTTGTAAGTACCTTTCCAACTCTAAAACTTCCTTATATTCTAAACCGATCCTGCTTGTCGACTTCCATCCATGTGACTAGTTTATGGTAAGTCTTGACTCAACGAGTTTATTTAAAGTGTCAAAACCGTTTGTTTTCAAATGATGGAAGAGTTTGTCAAAGAGTATATGTTGTCCTTTACATCCTAACCAAGGGTTTATCCCCAATATAAAACATTTTCCATTGCATATCTTCCATGCAAGTATGTTTTCAATGACTGGGAAATCATTTTTGACCTCCTTCCAAATCACCGAGGCACCTTTCAAGGATTTTTGTGGACTTCTGATCCATGTCTCCAAGGGAATCGATTCAATATATATTTGCACCATCACCTTAGTCCATAGACTATAAGAGTTTAGAAGACGCCAACCTCCCTTTTCCACCAGAGCTTTGGAAAAGAGAAAAATATTTTCAGGCCCCATCCTCCAAGATCCTTTGGAACAACGATCTTTTCCCATCGAACCCAAGGAGTTACATGGGATTCTTTCTTGTCACTCCAAAGGAATTTGAAGGTGAGTTTTCTTGTTGCTTCCAAAATTCCTTTTGGAATCCAAGAGAGTGACATCCAATCAACTGGAATAGCTTCCAATAATGACTTAACCAGAACAAGTATGCCCATGCGTGAAAGCCACCCATGGCTCCAGGTGTTTAGTATTTTATCCATTTTCTTCAAAAGCCACTCCCATTCTTCTTTTCTATAGTTGTTTGGTTTTAGAAAGAAACCCAAATATTTTAGACCATCGTCTAGTTTCTTTTCCTCAAAAGGGAAGAAAATCCTAAGGGTTTGACATTCTTCTTCAGAGATTAAACTTGTAGTGAGGGGCGATTTTCCTTCATTATTTTTCATGCCAGTTTCTTTGGAGAAAAGAAGAAGTATATACTTTAAAGTTTCAGTCTCCCTTCTGGATCCTACACTAAAGATTAACACATCGTCAATGAAGAGAAGGTGAGTAAGTTGCAAAGCTTGCGTAATTTTGTTTCCGGAGAAAGAACCCAATCTTTTTGCTTCTGAGATAGCTCTTCTTAGTCCTTCAACGACTAAGAGGAAAAATAGTGGTGAGAGTGGACACTACTGTCTTAAACCTCTTTATGAAGGAAAAAAAGGTGAGACAGAGCCATTAATAAGAACTGCAAAGGAAACTATAGTTAGGCAGTTCATGACCCAGTTGATGAAGGGAACTACAAAGCCCAAATGTGTTAGCAATAAACGAATGAAAATCCAACTTACTCTATCGTAGCATTTGGAGAGATTAATTTTTAGCACTGCACCCTTTAATTTCCTAGATTTCATACTGTGAAGTACTTCTTGTGCTACCCCTATAGCTTCATGAATTTGTCTACCTTCCAAGAAACCAAACTGCTCTCTGATTCTTTCTGAAAGTATTCTTTTCACTCTTCTTGCAATAACTTTTGAGATAATTTTATAGGCACAATTACAGAGTGAAATTAGACGAAAATCATCCAAGGTCTCCAAATTATCTATTTTGGGGATCAAATCTATGAAGGTGGATTTTAGGCTTTGTGGTATTCTCCCTGAAACTCTGGTGTCCTCTACCATTTTTAGCAAATCATGTCCCAGAAGCTCATAAAAACCTAGAAATAATTCAATAGTCCAGCCATCTGGACCTAGGCTTTTGCATTTTTGAAATCTATGAAGAACTTCTTTTAATTCTTTTTCTATTACTTCTACCATCGAGAGTCTATTATCTACTTCATCTACAAATCTTGGAAAGAATTGAGCCATTTGGACCACTTCTTCAATGGAGGCTTGCTTTTCTGCTTTGAAGAGTTTTTGAAAATGTTTTTTCCCCAACCTTGACATACCTTCAAAAGAGTTCTCCAAATTTCCTTCTGATCTTTCAGCTGCCAGATGGTATTGACATTCCTCCCGCCTTTAGCAAAGGCTTG
This sequence comes from Picea engelmannii, assembly GCA_009831015.1. Classification (NCBI taxonomy): domain Eukaryota; kingdom Viridiplantae; phylum Streptophyta; class Pinopsida; order Pinales; family Pinaceae; genus Picea; species Picea engelmannii. The sequence continues at coordinate 108,805 of ML781436.1, read as the reverse complement.
AAAAAAATTTGTATTCTCATCTCCACTTGCCAGCCATATTCTCATCTCCACTTTTCAGTCTCCACGATTCTTCCTTTTCCTCGAGTAGTGTGTTTATTCTATTCTCCAAACGTAGTAAAGAAATCTTAGAATTAGGAGTGGCAAAACCCCCCCTTCTTCTTTAGAGAAAATTTGTAGCTCAGATTCAATTTGTTTTAGTTCCTTATCCTCATTTTGTCTTTTTTTAATAGCCCAAGGCTTTACTTTCTCTTTGATCCTTTTCAGATTTTCTACAAAATGAAAGGCTATCGACTGGTGGCTGTCTTGGTGAAAGGGTGTCCAATTCTCTTTTACAAGATTAATAAAAGAGTCATCCTCTAGCCAAGTCTTGTTAAATTTAAAAGGGCTATCTAGCTTTTTTGAGCCCTGTTTGAACTCCAAGAAGATTGGGTAATGATCTGAGATACCTCCACCTCCAATCCATTGTTTCATTATAAGTTTCTTTTTTAGGAGAGAGTCAACTATCAAAAAATGGTCCAGCCTTTTGGCTACTCCATCCTCCCCCACCCTGTTGTTTCTCCAGGTTGGTTTGAGCAAGATGGGATCTAGGTTAGTTAGTTTGCAGTCAACAAATTTTTGACCAAAGTAGTTTGCCAACGGGTCAGTTATAACATGTAAACCCCAGACTTTCAAAGGTCCCAGGGAGAAATTTAAATCTCCCCCTAAGATCACCAAGTGGTCTTTTAGAAAGGACTTATTGAAGAGATTGTCCTAGAAAGGTTTTATGTTCTGATAAGGGCCATAAATGTTTAGAATGTGAAGATATTCCCTTAACTTCGGGACTAGAACAATAATGCCTAGCCCATAATCCATACCCCAGATGTTTGAGACTTGAACAATCTAGGTATTTCATCCTATTTCCAATCCCCACAATCTTCCCAAGGCATCCAATGTTTCAAAATTCTAGCCAGGAAGTAACAACTCCAATCTAGATTTTACCTCCTCTCCTTTCCCCATAGTTTCTCATAACAACAATACATCATGGTGTTCTGAGAAAATCAACCTTTTTAAAGATGATTTTTTAAGGGAACCAACCAAACCCCTGCAGTTGAAAGACATGCACTTCATCCAGAAACCTTTCCCTGGGGCCTCACTGCTCTAAGTTCCCTTTCAATCGACTATTGTTTTCCCACCAGAAGGTCTAACCTATCTTTGGATTGAGATTTTGAAAGCAAGGATTTCCTCCCACGACCCCCTCTATCCACTGACGAAATCACTTCCTTTCCCAAGCCTCCTAAGGGTATGTTTTTCTTCTGGGATCTATGAAAATAACGAGTTGAAAAATTTTTGGAGGGAAAAGAGGATGAAGAGGAATCATCCTCTACGCAACAAATCCTCTTTGGGGATGGGGGATCTCCCAGTGAAAAATACGTCTTGAAAGTGTCCAAGCCTCTATGGGTCTGTGATGAGGGGCCAATATTGAGGGACATGTTTTTTAGAGCCTCCAACCACTCATTTCCTTCTAGAGTTAAATTTTCAATCAAAACAATAATAGGTGGACAAAGAGGTAAAGGATTACCCGAGGCCAAGTTCCCTGAGTTTCCCATTCCGGACTTGATAATGCTTAAAGGCTCAGACCCTTACGCCGATTTTTCAGGAAGGGGTTCTTGACTTTCCTGTAGAGGAACACCTTGGTGTAAATATGAAGGCTGCCTTAAGTCTGCTAAGTCTTGGGCTTCATCATTTGGAGCTCCTGTATGACTGGTCTCCTCCTCTTGTAACACTATCTTTCCCTTGTCACAATTGTGAGTCTTTCCTTTGGTTCTTAATGGCAGGTGACAATTCATCACCAAATGCCCATACTGATGGCATATTTGACATCTGAATGAAACATTTTCATAGTAAAAAATCTGGAAGTGGGTATAACTTCCCTAACTCAAATTGTTTTCTTCACCTAACCCTTCTCTAACATTCAAATTGACTAAAATCCTATCCACTTTCCTCTGTTTTGTTTCTTTGAAGGACAAATCCGCTTCTAAGAAGTCCCCCAAGGAATTTCCTATTGCTTTGAAATGTTCCAAGGACCAAAATTGTAAAGGCAGTGTCGGAAGGCAGACCCAAACCATAATTTTATCCAATTTCTCTCGACATGCATAAAAAAGGGGGTTCCAAGGCTTTAAAAATAGTGGGGAATTGTTAACACTCCAATTTTTGCCGAGTACCCATTTTGCATGATCTGGTTGAAGAAAGTTAAAAGCAAATCCGTTCCTGTTTAGTTCAATGATCTCTGGGATGTAACCAAGATGCTCTTTCCAAGCGAAAAGTGCCGAGTCAATGATGGATTTGTGCGTGAAGGTTCTACCACTTTCTCTCTCAACCAAGGTTTGGTATGCCATTTGAATAACATGATTCATACCTACGTGCTCCCTGAGAACTAGTTTACCCACTTTTCCTTTGGTTTTTAATCCTTTGCTTTTTTGTCTCTGTCCAACACTATTTTTTCTCCTTTGATCCCAAAATCCCCCGTTATAGGCTATAGTCCTATGGGGAGTCTGAGTAAAACCACCTGTGTCTTGGACAAAACCTCGTTGTTCCATTACGTTTAGGAGAGCAGAGATAAATCCCTTAGTGGGAGTAGACTTAGTCAAATCCTCCAGTGCTCCAGGGATTCGTGAACAAAAACTCACTGATCTACTCCGTTCTACATCTGCCTCTGATGGGAACTTTGACCCACAAATATTTACTCCACTTCCAGGGTCCTCCTGACTGGAACAGGGTGAAGAAAGGATATAAAACCACCTTCTTCCTGTGAGATCCAATCGAAGGCAAGATATTATTGAGGGCTGAGGGAGGGTGGTATTCCTCCTTCTGTGTGCAGATGTTCAGAGGGAAAAAAAAATCTGAAAAATCCCCCAAAAAACCTTGAAAAACCTCTTCCCCCAAAGGAGGTTGAAAAAAAGTATGTTGAAAAGACTTACCAGAAAAAAGGATTAGGTTCTTTGTCAAGAACCGAGAGTTGTTGAGCTAGACTGCTAGTCATCTCCTTCTTATCCGTGCAAGCCCCAAAACTTCCACCTATTTCCAACCACTGCTCTTCTCCAACCAGCTGGTCCCTTGTGGTGGCCACGTGGTCTGAAAATTCCTCCATATTGAATTCCCGAGTCTCCACATCCACCATTCCTTGTGCTAGCCAGAAAAGGAGGTGAAAAAATGCCGCAGAAATACCACTACCTCACTTCGAAAATGCTGAAAAAAAGCATCTGCCCGAGGTCCCGCGTGTAGACCGCCCTTCTAAACCCTAACTGTGTTCTTATGTCTGCAGACTGTAGACCGATAATCCTAACCACAGTCCTAGACTGCAGACAGGAAACAAACCACAGAGTCCATCCCCTTTCCCCATTTTATTTGCGTGATCCATAATAATCTTTAGTTATATTCCAACATAAATAACATTTAAAAAAATTAGTACCATTTTGTTTATTTATGACGATGATGATGATTAATGTCTACTAAGACCAAAATTGGTCTATTGGACCTTAAGAAAGCAAGAGATTGCTTGGATTTCTTTAAAATGTTATTTCGATGCTTGAAAAGCATTAAGAGAAGTGTTCTAAGATCACCAAAGTTTTGATGACTTAGAAGGTTAGGAAGGTTGATATTGTGACAAATATTTGGAAATCGGGATCTAATTTGGGTGTACGCATGGCATTCTAGGAGAAATTGCTTTTCATATTCAACCCTCTTGGTGTCACAAAGGTGACAAATTCTTTCTTGCCATGGTGTTTTGGGGATTGTCCAATGCCCAATTTCACTATGCAGCGCATGAGAATTAGTTCTTATTTTAACAATATTGATTCTTTTCTTTACGCTAGTAGAGAGAGAGAGAGAGAGAGAGAGAGAGAGAGAGAGAGAGAGAGAGAGAGAGTTTTGATCTTCAAGGTTAGGGTTAACCACCTCGTTATAATATCTTAATTTTCTTTTATCCTCTAATTCTTTATCACACCATAGATTCTCCTTAAATTTAGCTTGTACAATATTTTTAATAACAACGATATTTTGCATAACAACTTCTTCTTTTATTCCCCAATGATTTAGCCAAGACTTAACATCAGTATGCCATCCCACTTGAGCCTTTGATGATTTTGGCTAGAGTCTGAAGCAATAAAGTATAAATAAACTTTATCAATCTTAAACAAATATAATACAAATTTTATTTTCTCATATAACTTATCTTTGTTATATTTTGTTAAAACATAAAACATTGTCATCTTGAAATCACGTTATTTAAATCAAAATCTTTTAGCTATTTAAATTAATATGTAATTAAGTGTATATGCGTGTGAATTTTAAAGGTTACCTTCGAGAAAATGAAAAGTGGTAATTGTTTAAGTAAAGGAGAAAAAATACTTATGATATTTGATTGCAAGTTTTAGTGGATCTTTTTTTTATAAGATGGAAAAAACTGTCATAATTCAATTGTTAATTGGTAATGAGGATAACTAGCATTGGCTCCTATCCATGAATGCAAGATAACTTATCATTGTTATTCAAGGGAAACCATGCCACCTAAAATAATCTGCTAGTGGTCTGTAAGGGGTAGACTCCACTCCTACCGAATTCCTTTGGGTCTTGAGTCATTGACATATTTCCTTAAGTTTGAGGAAGATGAGCTCTTAGCCAATCACAAGTAGTTTTAGGTCTTACTCCAAGACCATAAGACAATTTCATCCTAAATAGTATCGGTAAGAATGTTGATATCCATTGTGGTCATCGTTGAGGCTACTTGCAGTGACATCATGTGTTTTTTAGTGACATCTAGCTTTAGTCCCATACATAAAACCAAATATTATTCACGGTGAACCATTTTTACCTATATATATAACAAAATTTTAAACTTTCCGTATGATTTTAAGATTCCATGTGAAGAAAATTGTCCATGAAGTCTCGAAAAGTGTTCATAAAATACTACAAATTTTGTAAGGATTTAATTAAAAATAATAAATTATCATTATTATTTGTATAATCTATAAGAACTAGTATGTAGAAAAATTTATAAAAATTGATAATTGGATTTAGTTTTGATGATTAAAAGGAAAGATGGTTATCCCCTTATCTTGTTCAAATATTACTTATAACATGTTTAATTTTTATAAGTTGATTAAGACTGACAATATACTAAGAAAGTAAACAAAATATTTTCAATAATTTAATTTAGAATATTAACTCAACCAATTACTATCAATATTACTAATCATTTGACTAGTTTCATACCATAAATATTTTTTTCAAATATTTTTGACTAATTTCATACTATAAATACTTCATTCAACTTCTTTTAAATTAAGTGTACTAATAAACATTAACAATTATACTAATATTTTTTTCAAATCCTTTTCACTAGTTTCATACTATAAATACTTCATTCAACTCCTTTTAAATTAAGTGTACTAATAAACATTAACCAATATACTAAAGATGCCATAAATTAATGTGAAAAACATTACTTAAATTTATTCACAATTAAAAAAATACTTCATTAACATTGACAATATACTAAGAAAATAAACAAAATATTTTCAATAATTTAATTTAGAATATTAACTCAACCAATTACTATCAATATTACTAATCATTTGACTAGTTTCATACCATAAATATTTTTTTCAAATCTTTTTGACTAATTTCATACTATAAATACTTCATTCAACTTCTTTTAAATTGAGTGTACTAATAAACATTAACAATTATACTAATATTTTTTTCAAATCCTTTTCACTAGTTTCATACTATAAATACTTCATTCAACTCCTTTTAAATTAAGTGTACTAATAAACATTAACCAGATACTTCATTCAACTCCTTTTAAATTAAGTGTACTAATAAACATTAACCAATATACTAAAGATGCCATAAATTAATGTGAAAAACATTACTTAAATTTATTCACAATTAAAAAAAACAATTTAATTATATTTTTACAAAATTATTTAGTAAAAAACTAATATAAAAAAACCATAAATATTATTATGAACCACTCTATTACTACTATTCAATAATAAATTAATTTTCAACGTATTAATGTTTCATTGTTATAAACTTTGCATGGACATATGGAAGCATTAGCATTAGCTACGCAAGGTGTAATGTTAAATATGAAATAGTATCAATTAAATAATTTATTGTTATTATAATTAAACAATTTATTTTATAACGTTAAATATGAAATAGTATCAATTAAATATTTTATTTTATAATGTTAAATATGAAATAATATCAATTAAATAAATTTTTATTGTTATTATAATTAAATAATTTATTGTTGTTATTATTATATAATAATAAAATTATTATTATTATTATATAATAAAAAATTTATAATTTTATTATAATAATTATTATTATTATTATATTTTATTAATATTATGAAATGTTAAATAAGGAATATTATTTATTATTATATATTGATATTATGTTTATGCATGAAGTTATGGTATATGGTTTATTTATAAGTTAGAAGTGTTTAAAATTATGAGATAGAATACAAAATTGTTTTGATTATATTTTTAAAATATAAAAAATATTAAGTTAATTTTTTTATTTGAATAAAATTGATTAAATTATATATATAAAAATATAAATTTGATGTTTAGAAGGATTTGTGAGAGTTTATAGGATTAAGAGATGTATGGAGGAGAGTGTTTATTGATGATAGCTTAAGATTTTGGTATTTAAATTTTATTTTAAAAATGTTTAAAGTTTTTTTTTTTTCAATTGGCTTGCTCAAATTGCAAGTACATTTCTCTCATATTTACCCCATTATATGAGAGTGAGGATGGGGAAATATGAATGAAATGTATGAGGGTGGGGTGGGGCAAATATGAGAGAAATGTATAATACATTTCTCTCATATAGAGTGAGGCAAATATATAATACATTTCTTCTCTCATATAGGATGGGGCAAATATGAGAGAAATGTATTATACATTTCTCTCATATTTTGCAAGCTTATTTGATGATTGATATACTTCCTCTTTAATGTGTAGTTGATAGCAAAATTATTTGGAAAAAAAAAATGAAAAACCACATGACCTTTCAAAAAAAAAATGAAAAACCACATGACCTTTCAAAAGTTGGTCTTCAACTCGATTCTTGATTGTGGCATATACAAGAGCTCAAATATGATTAGTTTGCTAAATATTTTTTATCAGTCCGCTAAATATTTTCATCCCCTTTTATCTAAGTCTTATTTAGATGGTTAATGAATACTTATATTTTTTTGTTATTTTTTGACAAACAATTTAGAACCTTATAAAAATATGAGAGATGATTGGAGACATATTTACGCTCCTATGTGGAAGCTTAAATATGTAATATTCTAAATTGTTTGGGTTGTTTTATAGGAAAATTTCTGTTCCCTTTTTTAGGATTTTAGAAATTCTTCATTGTGAAATATAATTATATATATAATTTTATTTTTATATGAATAAAATTATAATTTTATTTTTCATATATATATAATTTTATTTGTATATGAATATAATTATGATTTTTTTTCTTTTTCATATATATATATATATATAGAGTTAGTTTTTATGTACATGAACAAAAAGTTTGTAAAGTTTGTAATTCTAATAGGGTGAAAGATAAAAAACATTTTCTTTTGGAGTGCACAACATACACATAGATTAAATTTCAATTTAGGAATATATGTAATACCACTAATATTTATAATGTGTTAACCTATGAAAACCAAAGTGAGCTCAATAATCTTATTTGCAAACTATTTGATATTAGAAGTAACATAACAATTAACTTTTCTTTGTTAAGGCTTGATAAACCAATGTTGTCTCAATGGATGATTATGTGGTTGTCATTATCATCATCACTTTTTTATTATGAATAATAAAGCATAATGTGATATGTATGAGATGTTTATGTTGTAATAAATAAAATGTTGACTTATTTATCTTTAAAAAAAATATGGACAAGATGATTGATGTGCAAATTGAGATACTAATTTTGTGGGTTCCTAAGGAAGTTGGGTAAATTAAATTATGTTCTTAGTAAGTTGATATTAGTGATTACTCAATTCATCTAGTGCGGGTGGTTGCGAGGAGAAATTGTTATCTTATCCACTGCRATTCAAATCCTAGTTGTGACATGYTCACTCTTTAYGGGTAAATTGTTGATCGGAGATGGAAAGGTAGCAACAATCTTGTTCTCACTTAYGGTCTTGAGGGTGAGATGAAATGTATTCCAAGGAAAACAAATTCAATCTTGGTGATTTATAATTTTTTCACTAAGGAAGTAAAGAGCAATTTTGAGGAAAATAAATGGCGTGAATGTCCAAGTGGCATCGAGAGCCTCATAATAACTAGTCACTTGACATATTCCAATATAATTGATAAATATCCATTTTAATTGGCTCATTTAATAAATTGGTCATTTAACACTATTAGGTAAAATTTTACACAAAAATATGCATGTATTTAATGTTTCACATTATATATTGAATATAATCTGGACTTAGTGGTTAATAATGGCATTGATATAAGGTACCAATGGTATGTTATTAATATGATGGCTACAAGGTGGCCAAAGTGTTCCCCTATTAATGTGGTGTTTAGAAGGTAGCCTCAATGGTCCTTTATTCATGTGATAGTTAGAAGGTGGTCTAGTGGTATAAAGGACTTTTATACCTCATTATAATGCATCATGTGAGATACCATTATTTGTTATTCAAGTTTATTTGGGTAATAAGGTTACCCACCAATCCTGGTGTCTTTGGTGTTTATCTTACACGAAAGTGGAGACTTTACTTTCCTTATGGAATTTATATTCTAAAGTTTAACATGGTATTAGAGTTGTGAATTGAGTCTCTCCAACCTTAACCACTTTCCCATCAAGGTCATTACAAAGATATTTTTGTTTCACCATCTAAGGAGGATGAGAAACGTTGCTTATGAAGTATTTTCAAAAAAAAAAAATAAAAAAAAACAAAAAACGAAGACTTTAATCTGAGTCCGGTTTCAACGTATATTCATAATAAGTTAATTTTTTACCATATTAATTTTAAAAAAATCTATGCACATTTGAATCTATGCATTAGCTCTTGCTAGTAATTTTTTGATTGATTCACTACAAAAACTTCTTGGGAGCTAATTCTTTTAAGATGGGGTTTAAAATGGAGATAAGGTTTGGAGGAAAAACATGTTTTTCCAATTATTACAAGTTTTTTCCCCCTTGCTTTGGCCTTCTCCACTTTCCCTTATCATTATTCTTTTTGTTACAAACTATGCATGCCCCTTGTTTGCCTTATTTTTTCATCCCATTAAAGGTTCTACAACCTATGTTAAGCTTGCTACCTACATTTCATGCACATGCGAGTCTATTTTGTGTAGATATCTATTTGGTCCTATTTACTTAGGGCAACCGAAGTCAACCCTTAGTTTTGCACATTTTTTGGGTTTTTAGCACGAGCCAACCTACACACATATTTTGATGTGCTAACCTCTACTTGAGGCCATACTTTTGTTTGGATATGACCTACACTACTTTTTTTTTTGGTAAGTTAGGATATTGTATTACCTGCTAAAATATGTAGTATACATACATGTTGAATACATTTGACAGGGTTGCCATAGAAGGAAACTGATCCATCATAACTAGTGATCAAGCCTATCGACGCCCCGAGGGGTAAAAAAATAATAGAGTATTAAAGTATAAATGATGTTTAGACAATTCCAAAAAACTACAAGTCTGCCATGAATTGTAGGAAATAAACTAGGACCGTTACTTAGACTAAAATTGAAAACCATAAAAAAACCAGCTAATCATGATGAGGAACCTATCCCTGTCGAGAAGAGTTTCCCGGTGGAAGAGGGATGGGATCATAGAGAAGGATGGTGTCTTGTGCAGTCATTCCTGGAACCGATCGTTGAAGATTTGTGTTTGCTTGCAGTGTCACGATCCATGAGAGACGAAGATGGAGTTGTTCCATACTGAATTTTAAGTTTTCTATCTTGCTGCGCATCTCAAAGATGAGATTTAGCAGAGTTTCTTTGGAGAGGGAGATGAGGGAAAGCGAGGGCTCGGAGTGCAAATCTTCCATGCTAGTATGAGAAGAGCCAGTGAGAGAAGAAGAGTCTGGAGTGTTTTTTGACTCACTAGGAGAAACACAGTGGGCATTAGGAGACTCTAGAGGAGGCACATAATTGGTATCAACGACCATGAATTCTGGAACTTCCTCAATGATCGGACAACTCCAAGTCTCCATGTCTTCTGGATCTGTCTGGGTGTGAGAATCCTAGAGAGGAGAATTCTCATGTGTAAGGCTAGTGAAATTGGACAAAGACCCTATTTCGTTATGTCGAACATTCAGCCTGCCATGGGAAGAATGAGGTTGCTCTCTCATCCTAAACAAAGAAATAAAGGAGAGGATGATTGTCTTTGGTTTAGAAATGAACACTTGAGCAAAGGTGGAACACAACATGTGAACATAGAGAGAATTACATGTGAGCCAAATGACTACAATGCCTCCCTCCCAAAAACATGATGGCCAACCCATATCGAGAAGCAGAGGAATCCAAATTAATGTCGACACTGTTGCGATTGAGGTATAGTAATGAGCATTTACAATCTTGGTACTAGAACACATCTGAATAGAAAATGCCTCACATGCTTGGTGCCCTGGCTGGTACTGCATAAAAAGCTCGACGAGACTTTGCATTTGTAGTGGAGGGTTGTATTGAGGAGTGTGCCTCTAGTTGATGTAACATCCTTGGAGAATGAGTAGGGACATCATCAAGGTGACACCCCATCGGGGTATGTGGCCTACTCTACTTGGTTCAACCTACCACACTCTATTAAAACCGACATTTGTATTATTGTTGTAGACTTTGGCATGAGCCCTACAAATCTATTAATTATGTACATGTGTTTGATCTCATGAGAGTTGACTTGTACCTACACGAACATTGCTCTTTTGGCTCTACATTCATAGTTGACCCTGCTCATACTGTAACCTAAAGTTTTTTCTTATGTTTGGTGAACCTATGGCACAATTCCAAATCTATTTTAGTGTGCCTTGACTAGGGACATGAGTTTTTTTTTTTTAAATTGTGCTTTGTTCCCACATATGGGTGGATTATTAGTCCCTGCCGAAGGCGTAGAGGGACTATATCGATCGATAATTAGTTGACTTTATATTAGTTTGTCGTTTGACTACAATTTTTTGCATACTTTCTACTGTTCGAACTACATAACTAAAAGCCTTATTTTTTTATATAATAAAAAAACCCATATATGTCATGATATGATTGGATGATAGATTTGAGGTCTTATTGCGAGCTTCACTATTCCCAATGAATTATATGTTGCCATATCCAAAGTTTTATCATGTACGGTACCTTTTTTTATTTGTATTATTTATATTGAAATGTTTGGATACCCAAACTTTATAGTGATCGATAATTCGTTGACTTTATATTAGTTTTTTGTTTGACTACAAATTTTTGCATACTTTCTATTGTTCGAACTACATAACTAAAAACATTATTTCTTTATTTATTTATTATAAAAAACCCATATATATCACGATCCTGTTGGATAATAGATTCGAGGTCTTATTGCCAGGTTATTATTATTAATATTATTATTTATTATTAATGTATTTGTGCTATTATTATTAGTCCTTTGTATTTGTTTTGAAATGTTTGCATACCGAAGGTTTAGATCATTGAAACTTTTTTTGAGGTGCTTGAATAGGCTCGAAAACTTAAATGTTTACATGGTGAGAGGTCCTGAAACATGCATGACAACTTAAATGTTTGCATACCAGGAGGCCCTTAGACAACCTGACAACCTTAAATGTTTATCTAAACATGCTTCTCAGAGTACATTTTTCCTTGAAATTTTCCATACAATGTTGCCGTGAATTTGGAAAATATTGTTGTCCACCACCAGTTGAATAGGAATTATATGTTCCATACTTCTTATAGGCTTAGAATGCAATTTCATCATCGTTGAAGCTACATAAATTATTTACTGGTTCGGTTGGTGATTCTTCTTTGCTGGTTCGTCGATTATTGCTTGTTGTTGTTTGGTTCACAATTCGACCTGCACTTCTGCCTTTCATCATTTCAGAGTAAGTTTCCATGCCATAATTTCATTTTCTATTCCTTCTTTGTTGTTCAGTGTTTGCAGTTTGCAAGTAAAAATGTTTGCTTATTTCTACTGGTATGTTCGTCATATGTTTCCGGTTCCTTCTGTGCTTCGGTTGCAGTTTGGTAATCGTTGGAGATACATATGTTGTTTACTAGTTCGATGGTTGTTTATTTTTCGTTGGTTCGTCAGTTGTTGGTTGTTGTTGTTTGGCTCAAGTTTACGAGTTTGGGACCTTGAGGCTCCAGTTGGGCCTATTAATGGTTTCTTGCTGGTTTGGTGCTTGCTGTTTTCTTTTGTTTGCTTCGACTTTGCAGGGTTGGGGTCCTGCGCCGACAGTTGGAGTTGTTTTTTTTATTTTTATTTTTATTTTATTTTTGGGTGATTTACGGTGTTCAGACCCTTCACCTGCGAGTGGACCTGCGATTGTGTTATTTTCCGTGTCTGGCGAAGTCGAGATCTGGCACCCGTTCCATGCGCACCTGTTCTGCTGTAAAATTTTGTTGATACTTCAGTGTTGACATGATAGAAAATAGTGGCATAAGAAATAATTGGACAACTACATGTGCAATTGCAATATCCACTGTTTTTTTGTTAAAATAAAACATGTGCAAACCGCACTTATTAACCATATATGGTGGAATGTGCCCATATAACGATACATGTTCTTTATCCTCTACACTGACTGGTGTGACCACGATACAATTTGTCTTGTACTTGAGATATTATATGTACACCAAAGATACCGCAAAATTATATTTCCATGTTTGGAAGCATATCTGAATACTTTTCCACGGAAAACCAAAATCGTTTAGCTATGGCCATGCAATTTCTTAATATTTTGTGGCTTGTAATATATCTTGGGCAGGGAAAAACTTTATGTAGTTACAACCATGGATGGAGAAAAGCAAAGGTTCATGTTTATGCCTATCTTTTATTCTATTAGCTGATTCTTATTTACTGTATGTACATATTACTTGTTCTCTGGTGCATACCAACTTCCATTCATGTTCATTGTATTTTGTGCATTCCCACATTCAAACAAACATAATAGTTGGAGAAAATGACGAAGTCTTCACTGCAACGGTGGAAGAGGAGATACAAAGGTACATGCTTGTAATGTTATTTCATATTCCGTTGTTTTGTATTTCATTTATTGTTTGTATATGTGTTCACCTAGTTTATTATATGTAGATATTGCGTGCCTTCCTACATAATAACTTATCTTCATTACATGTCTTTTTGCATATTACCTTCCTTCATGTCCATTGTATTTTTCCTGCATTGTTACATTTAAACAAACAAAATGGCCGGAGAGGATGATGGGATCTTTGGCGCGAATGTAGATGAGAAGTTGCAGAGGTGCATACCTATGCTCTTATTTTATATTCCACTATTGAGTATTTCATTTATTGTCTATGTATTTGTTGTACTTGTTCTACTTCTTTGCACCATTTTTTTTTTTTTTTGTATGTATATACTACGTATCTTTCTGCTTATTCTCATGTGAATTGTACTATGTTTTCTGTTACATTGAAATGACTAGAACTGTATTTCTTTCTTCATACTAACTTGCCTTCATGTCCATTGTATATTCGACGTTGCTACCTTGGAAGAAACATATTGGTTGGATAGGAAGATGAATTCTTTTATGCAACAACAGAGGGGTCTGTCGTGCAATCTTCGAAAAGGTATACCAACTTTGCTATTAAATTAAATATACAAAGCGGGTGGGGGCATATAATATTAGACTAGAAATCGATGATTTGGCAACAATGGGCCTTTCTACCCTCCCCATTTCTACTTTTTCCATTTTCTATTATCCCTTTTGCTTTTTAATTTCTCTGCTTAGTCATCTTTCCGAAAATGCCTTGGTGCGTGGGTTGGCGGACTCACGGGTTCACATTTATGGTCACACTTATACCTTATTCCATACTTACCCACTTTGTCGATTGTGGGTGCCGGGCTGGCGGGTTCAAGATTGCGCCTCTGGCTTCCGAGGTTCCACGATATACAGATTGGCCATCGTGCCTTGCCATTGTGCCCTATTTACTGTTACACATTTTTTCAGTAAAAAAATTTGAGGCATACAATTTGACCATCGGGTCCTCATGTTTCCTAAGTATCCCTTGACACCCTATTTCGTCTTTCATCTCCTTCCACCTTGCATGTGACATGAAGAACAATTATGGACAATATACAAGGCATATGCTTGTTTAGTCCTTCTGATGTTCATCTACACATGCTTGCATCGGAAAAAGTTGGACTAGTGACATGGCCATGAGCAATCAATCATCCCAGACATCAGTAGACTGACAAGGCCAAAGGTAAAGATGCATACATTCTGTTCCTAGTATGTTTACCAAACACATATCCTCAGCTATTTATTCATCTATGGCATGGTGAATATGCTAATGTCATCTACAATACATACTTTGTAGTTCACAAGAAGTATCAACAAGTACAAGCGAAACGCCAAACATAGCGCAGGTTCCACAGACTAAGAGGTCTGGTTGCAAAACTATGGCTCCATAGTTCATCCAAGATGTGCGTCTACTTGTAAATTTATGCCAGGAAAAAAAGAAAAAAAGAAAAAAATGCACATTACCATTCACTTTACTTTTCCTGTTCAAAAATTGTCACCAGGTCTAAAGTTGTAACACCCAAAATACTATCAATAGAGGGCTTGAACAACCGCCGAACTGGACAAGTGTTCATCGGGGACATAATGGTCATCTATAACACCTACTTGGACAACGAAAACAAAACTAGATCTATTATGCGTGCTGACATGACAGATAAGGAGGCCATGATGACAGTCACACTGACTATTCCTACACAACTTGTCCAGAAACATGCAAAAAATATATTTCTAGGTAATGGGATATCCATTACAAGTTCTAATATATTGCCCAAAACAATATATGACCGTGGGGATTGTGATCGGATTATTTCTCTCAACGAAACAAGTATTGTGGAAAAAATTCCCTCTATTTGTTTAGAATATCATTTCATCCCGGATGCAACTATCAACCAACTTGTCAGGTAATGGAACTATCATATGAACGAGAGGACATTAAAATTAAAATTCTTCATTGTTATACTTGCGGTGAAGCTAACAGTACAAAAACTTTACTTAAACATCCCAAAATTGATTTTCTTGTAACTTTTCGATGCTTCTCTTATACAAACAGATCCTAGAAACTATAAACATCGCTCACTGTATCTATTCCTTGATTGAAGAACCTGTTAACATGTTTAATGCACTTGATAGTTACTGTTAAGACCATCAATGGGGCTTTCTTACACCAATTCCCGCTTCCAAAAATTGCCATCCACTTTCTTTTTCCCCCCTGTTTTCCCTTTTTGGTTACTTACTCATTTTTTAGAAAATGTCTAGGTGAGGGAGTTGGCGGATTCACGTCTTCAGATTTCCATTTTACTTTTATATCACTTTCCCGACCGGCCACTTCCTCGTTTCATATTGAACAAAATTTTTGAATCGCGATTTCCCGGATAGGCGGGTTCAACATTGCGTTTCCATTGTTCCGTCGCTTGCAAACAACACCCGGACTTCCACGATCTACAAATTAGAAAACAAATTCCCCTTCATCTTGTTTGCTTTTGCTTTCTGTTTACTTGGTCCTTTTTATGAATGTCTCATGCTTTTATTTACAACACCCGCAGTTCCGCAATATACAAATTGCTTGCTCAACATTACACTTCCATTGTTCCCCTACGTACAAATAGCACCCAAAATTCCGCGATATACATATTGATGGCCGAAATCTGTCATTTGACATACAATTTGACCATCGACCCCTCACGTCTCCTCGGTATATCTTGTGACTCTTTTTTTTGTAACCCGCCTGACCACTTTCCATACTTGGGCATTTCTTGGAATCTCTTTCGTGGGTTGGCGGGTGGACGAAATGTACAATGCTTGGTCACTCTTCGCCATCCCCGCTACCTTCGTACTTCTTTCTAGATATGAAATTTTTAATCTTTAATGCTTGTAGTTCATCATGCAGGAACCGTTAAGATTGTCATTAATGTCCGGAAGGCCGGAGAAGATTTTTCATTAATACAAATTAAACCAAGATTTGCGGAGAAGAGTGTTATCCTTTCCAAGTATTCATTTTAAACATGATGCAATCTCTTTCGTGCATCGTTTGGTTGGCGCCTTTAAGAAATCTCTAATTCTTAATCACTCTTCACCGTCACCGCCACCTTCACACTTTTTTCTAAATATGCAATTAGTAATCTTTAATGGTAACAACTCATTATGCATGAAACCTGCAGATTCTGATTGATCAATGAAAGGATCGAGGAGATATGCCATTGATACACATTAAACCAAGATTTACGGAGGGTTATATTATCCCCCCCCAATTTTCATTTCAAACATCGTCTGGAGCAAACAAGAATTCTCGTTAACTTATGGTAGCAGTTCTGTCCAGATACAATAAACACGTTCGGGCATGATGGCCAAAGGTTCCAGTGTTCCAGGGCATATTCTTACTACTCATCTCCCTCCGCCTAGGAGAAAAAAAGGAGACGGTCCATTGGTGCACTGAGATATATATTTCAAGCCAAAGAATTCCAAGGCAACCCTGCCTGCTCAGACAAACTGCCCACTTGCATTGATGGCTGGCGCAGAGGTTGATGCGATGGATTCCGAGCCGAAAGAAGATGATCTGATGGACGATGATACAACAATGGATGATGGCAATGCAAATACTGTTCCCACTCATGCGCCCAAATTTAAATCAACCATAACGAGCGGTACTTCCTGGCTCGATGATGGTGGTCCTGACAACACCAAAAGAAGGAGTTTCAGAAAAGAAATCGACGCTGAATGCAATAGTCGCTTTGCAGCTCGAAAGTAGGAATTCCAGAGGTCCAAATTAGTTCGTTCTGGGTGGAAGTATTTCGATGTAAGGAAATGATCTGTTGATGCTCCCAGAGATATATTTCAAGCCAAAAAACATAGAACATAGCAACACCAAATCACACTGTTGCAGCAAGATCGTCATTCTTGTATCTAGACATGCAATTATTAAGCTTTAATGCTAACAACCCATAATGCAAGAATTTTAATACTTAAGTTAATATGTTACAGTCATGCAAGAATGTATCAAGAACACACTTACTCCCACAAATTGCAATACAATCTAATATAAAACAAAGAATTTGCTGAAAATTACTAGAAAATGATGGTTTTGCAACAATGGGGCTTGTTTGAAACCAATTCGCGCTTACAAAAATTGACCTCCGCCTTTCTTATTTACCACTCCTTTATCCCTTGTATTTTCTCTTTCTTGTTACTTAGTCATTTTTTATGAAAATGTCTTGCTGCGCGGGTTGGTGGATTCACACATTTCGACTGAATGCTTCCCCTTTGTCTAAATTGCACTTTCCATTGTTCGGTGACCTGCAAACATTACTCCAGCTTCTGCGATATGCAGATTTACTTCTGGACTCTGTTGTAGGAAAATTCCTCTATGGACAGGTGAATTCCCTCTTGGATCTTAGACCCCTATGACCAAGACAGAAAAGTGATAACTTTGAACACTGACTTTCCTTTAAACATAGCTAAGCTAGTCAATAAAGAAGAGGAAGAAAGTATGAGTACATTTTTATGAAGTTTGTCCTCGCTCAGTCCAAGTTGAGCCTTGATCCCCAAGCTTTTCAACAAGTCCTACAATCCAATAAAACACGAAGACAAAACATACTTCCTATTCTACCACGATTAGTTTAAATCTAGATTTATCCAAAGAGACAAGTCCATGAAAATGTACACAAACTTGAAGGAAACAAGCCAAGCACATGTATATTTATGAGAACTCAAAAGAGATACTTACAAACCATTAATGAAGTTGCAACAACCTCTCCAAGTCCTCCTCGTCCAACCCTTGCACAAAGCTCCCAAATAATATGTTTGATACCTCCAATTTGCTTTCTTCCTTATGACATCATAAGTTTGGTCTCTCTAAACTTCCCCATGCCTTCCCTCTCCATGGAAAGCTGTCATTATATAGGATTTGGAGGCTTAATCACCATGGAGAGGATCCTCATTAGATCCTCTAAAAAGGGATCTAAAATATATTTAGGGAGAAAATATCTCTTTAAGGATTTTGGGGAGGAAATATCTCTCAAGGATTTTAAGGAGGAAATTTCAACCATCCATGAGATCCTCCACCTTCCCTAAAAAATAGGAAACCAAATGTGAGGTGGATTCTCACACTTAATTAATTTCTTTTTCATGAATATTAATAATAATTCATGTGCACTTGGTGTTTTGGCCTTCATGTAATATATCCCTCCTCCACATTGACTAGGGATTGTGACATAGGTTATTCCATGGTGTCAAGGTGTATGAGACACTTATATGATACTTACGACACTTAGGGTGAGGTACCTAGGTGTGCAAATTTAATGTGTAACAAAATTCCCCCTAAAGTGTGAGGTTAGAAGAGAGAATGATGGCCGAAAAAATTTACAAATATTTAATGCAAGGGTGTGGAGTTGGAGAACCTAGAAGAAGCTGCAAACAACCATCAAACAATATTAATATATGTTCCATTTCTGAGGAAGACATACCTATTCTTGGAATACAATATGACTCAAAGCATGGCCGCCGACCAATACACTATGAATCCATGAAAAATATTGACTAAGGATATGGCCACCAAAGATACAATGTGGATCCATACCTCCATGACATGAATTGATCGTAGCCATGAAAAATACACAGTGGATATACGAGATGATAAAACATATCCATAGACCAATACAATGTGGATCTATGTGACAATATATACATCAACATGCTCAAATGATCTCCTTCGTAGCATGTGAAAAGTAGTTTAACAGAGTGAATGCTCAACCTAGGGTCTTCGTCCCAATCCCAATGTTGTACAAATCTAGCCATGTGAATAGATGTTTTGATGTCGAACATGGTAGAAACCACTTGATTACCGGTCAATGAGGTAAACTGATAACAAATGCGAGGGAGATCACCAATGATGTCAATGACTCCCATGGTACCCTAGTACATTCTAGGGAATGTGCATAAATGAGGTGAAGTCGAACATTCATGGAATCATCTAATCAGAGGTCAATGATGTAAACCCACTGTCGAAAGCGAGGAGGCCTGCTATTGAGGCATGCAAGTCCCAAGGTACTAACTAGTTTCTAAGTCTAATTCCTGGATGATGTGTTGAAGTTGACAAGAAAAGACTTGTCGAAGGAGGGCCTTGATGTATCCCCCATCATCGACATAAAACTGACATAGGAAAGTGATGTAAGATGGTGAATACAATGAGTATGGGCTGACACAGGAAATCGAAACTGGTAATACTGCAGATGGATGGTTTGAAGTGAAACGTCCCTTGAACATGATGAGGCATGACAACTGACTTGGAAGCATCGACTCGATGAGTACCAAAAATGTATTATGACAACAATAAGAGAATTCTTCGACTAGACGAAAAAGTATGGCAACACATGGAATTGGTATGACTCAAGACAAGCGGATTTCCCAACTGTAAGACGAGACACAAATAGGTGCCATGTTCAAGGGTGACAAAACCTGCCATAAAGGATTCTCAAAAACTTGACCCACTTCCTTCAATTCCCCCCCACCTAGATAGATGAGCACCTCTTTTTAATTTAATGATCTCTAGGAGGATAACACATGCTCGATATAACTCACCTTTGGTAAGTTCCTCTTCCTTTGTTTAACAAACTGGAAGAAGTAAGGGTTCGTCCCCATATGGGTCCTTCAATGTGTAGTTTAGCGAGTCCAGAGAAGGAAAAATCAATGGTTTTTCATGTTTAGAGAGGTTGAAAAGAGCTTAAAGGCGACTCCAGGGTTGTCCTTTTTCATAATATTAGTCTCACGAGGCTAAAAAATAGATAAACTACCACTCGAAAGAAGCGCTTCCAAACCTTTTAACGAGTGTGAAAGGAAGCAAGATCACTCGACAATCTTTTCATGTTTAGAGAGTTTGAAAAAAGCTTAAAGGAGATTCCAGGGAGTTCCTTTTTTGTATAACCTTTATGAGTCCGAAAAAGTGATAAAAGTCTACTCGATTACATCCTCATGTATTTACGAGCACGAGAAATAACAAAGACTAAGCTCGGTATTGGTTTCATTTTTACACAAACTTGAAAAAAAATTAAACTATGCTTGTAAATTCTCAACATAATTTCTAGAGGTTGGGATACCCATGGATGGTTTGTACTCTACCCCCAGCTTGAAAATCTAGTGGCTTAACTTGAGAATGATAATCAAAGGCTGGATACATGCCCCCCCAAGCTTCAATTCATTCACCGACTTTGAGGTTGTCACCAATTTCTGTACTAGATGGAGAAAAATGATACATGTGGATGAAATGAAGGTTCAAATACGATACCTAACGAAAGACTCAACTCAACATCTATGAGATCTAGATAAAGACTTGACTCAATATCTATGAGATCTAGCAAAAGAATTGACTTGTTAGGAGAGGTGACTGTTTCATTTTTTAATGAGCTTGTCACAGGAAAAGAACTATGCTTAGGACCTCTGTTTCATTTTTTAACGAGATTTCCATAGATTAGTAAACTATGCTCGTGGTTCCGGGTTCAATCCCTAGGTTTCTATTTCATTTTTTAACGAGCTTTCTACAGAGAGGAAAACTATGCTCAAGACCTCTATTTCATTTTTTAACGAGCTTGCCACAAAGAAGCGAAACTATGCTCATGGCTTCTGTTTCATTTTTTAACGAGCTTTCCACAGAGAAGAGAAACTATGCTCGTGACCTCTTCTTGATCATGGATTCCAAGAGGACAATGATTTGGAAGGAATACATGGGAAGGGACAAACGTCAATCATGGCTTCTAAGAGATATTCACTAGATGGAAGAGAAGCACTCTGGAAGGAATACATGTCGAGGACCTTGATAAGGGTAGGGAGATCTGGCTCTAATAGCCCTATCGAAGAGATCACCATGTCAACTACCAGATCTAATTCACAAAAGGATGAGATTACAGTGAGAGGCTCATATTCATCGATAGCTTAAGGCATGGGTGATAACGCCACATAATTGACCTATGGCGAGGGTGATACCATCTGCATATAAGAACCCTTTAGGGAGGTCATTGGGTTGGTGATCAAGTCGGGACCAACCTATGAAATTTGATCAATAGCCACAATTATTCCATCGTAAGGAAAATATATAACACAAAAAAGAGTGGACACAATAGCTTTCATGGCATAGACATAATCTCTCCCAAGGAGTAAATCAAAATCCAAGGGGCCTTGGACTGAAATAACATCAATGAAGACATTTTTCCCTCCCAAAGTTACGGGAAACCGAGGATGGACTAGTAAAGGGTGACTAGTTCTTCTGTTAAAATCTAATTGATTCTGCGTAACTGGTACAAGCTGAGGATAACCGAAATCTTTCCAAGCAATAGAGGATAAAATACTGATGAATGCACCTTCATCTATAATTGTCTGAGGAACGACCCAACCACAAACCTGTACTGTAATATTGAAAGGAATGTGAGAGGGAAGACGAGGTCCAGTTAGTGCACCCTATTAAAAAATGATGGCCTCATTACTTGGAGGGGGTTTCACGGGAGAAGGAAGAATTCCCCCCAACACGGTAGATTCTGTATCAACGAGAAAAACATGGGAAGTATCGGGTTTACTCTTTAGAGGGAGAGTAGGATCAACCGATTATGGGATCAGATTGACCAATTGGGTTTTATTCTCCAAGGCGAGAATGGGGTCGATGGATGGAGGAACCAAATCGACCACTTTGGCACTCTTCAGAGGAGGAGTGGGATTGACCAATGATGTAACCAGAGAAACCACTTTGGCAGTCCTCAAGGGAGGAGTGGGATCGACCGATGGTGGAACCAGATCGACCACTTTGGCACTCTTCGGATGAAGGGTGGGACTGATCGATGAAGGGACTAGATTAGTCACTTGGGTTTCACTTTTCAGATGAAAAGTGGGGCTGATCGATGACAGAACTGGATCAACTACTTTGGTTAGTGGTTCAACTAAGGATGAAACCAAATTGACCACCTGATCAACTAGACTGACCGAGGATGGAACCAGATTGACCTGTCCATCAACTAACGAAGGGTTGGGATAAATCTTATGATAACCAACTAGAATTTAAAGCTTTTCCAAAAGAGAAGAAGCCTCATCCATTTGAGGACAAAGGTGAGAGTAATGATCACCTTCACATAACATGTAAGGAAACTTGACAATTTTCTTCTTCTTACCAATCTTAACGTCACTAGTTGACGGGGTGTCACCAACATGTCTAACAGAGGCCGATGATGTGGAAGATCACATTTCTAAGACCTTGGGAAGACCAGGGCAATCCCTCAAAAAGTGGTCACCCTTATAGAGATTGCAAGGGAATTTGGGTTTCAGATTCTTCATTTCAGTCGTATTGACCTCATCAACGCTCCCAATACGATTAACAATAGCTGGTTGCTTGGATCCAATATTTGATGTAGTTGGAGGCTTGGTCCCTTTCTGGTTCTTCTTATTCTTCTTATCAACATGGCTACTCTCTTTAGAGCTTTCACTAGGTGGAGAAGGAGAAAGGGAAGGAGATCTGATGGGTGAAGAAGGAGAAAGGTCGACGTGAGGTTGATGTGTGGGTGGGGTGCTTACATCTGAAGCACTTGCTGCATTCGAGATTACCAGAGTGGGAAAAAACCATCCTAGTAACCCAATTGTGAGACCTGGAAGGCTCATAGTAGCGATGTAAGAAGGACCAACGTTTCCATAAGAAGGAAAAACAAAAGGTTCCCCTGGAGCAAGGGTAACTCCATTGGTAGTTTCGAGAACTAATGCCATTAAACAAAGATCCAACCTAGAGTCTATTAGGGAAAATAAACAACACACACTACAAATTTAGGAAGAAAGCAAACAAACATAACCTTCTCACAATGAACACACTAGTTGGTGATGAAATCCAACGTCGCGGGAACAATGTAAAAAGGGGCTGAGATAGAGCGGGTGGAAAAGTTATGTTGACGACCTGCTTAACGGACTTACACCCTGGTGCAAGCTCCCACACATAATCGTGGGTATACCCTCCAAGGGGCCTGAGTGATTTTGGCCAACGTCAATTCCAGGTACCGTGAAGACTTTCCCCTCCACAGTCACCTCGTGTAAAGACCCTAAAGAGATAGGCTACTAAGGTTACCAAATACAACAATGATGCTCGGGGAAACAGTCGACAGTCCGATCCACGCGCAAAGGCAGGGTATCTAGCCAAAAATCAACTTGAGAGGCTCCCACACATAATCATGGGTATACCCTCAAGTGTCCCCTAATAATATGCACAACATCTACACCAAGACCAACAAAGCAGGGTGAGTAACTCTTCCGGCCCTAATGCAACCTCATGATTGACCCTTGTGTTAGAAGGGATTCCCAAGACAAAATGTAGTAACTGGATTTCACTTCTCCCTAACTCCATATTCTATGTTTGTTTATAGCCTTGTAAAGTTGTCTTTCACACCTATTCCAAATCCATACACCCTAAGCTAACGTGGGTTTGCTACCAGAAAATATAAAAATGTCTAATAAATTTTAGTTTAGCGCTTTATTTTTAAGGTTGTTGTTTACTCAAGAGGAAAATGGCGTGGACTAAATGATGTTTTGACTGACTCTAAACAATGCAAAGAAATGAGAATGAAAATATTTCACTTCGATGAAAGCTATATTACGAGAAGGAGAAAACATTTATCATTCCCAGATGCACAATGTCCCAAAATGCCAAAAACCATGCAATTTCGCTACTTCAAATGCAAGCTAGTTTCACAACCCAAAACAAAGAATGAAACTATCTTCTTTGTTTGATTCTAATGTAGAAATAAAGTAAATACAAATCCTTCAATTCTGCACAAATTTCAATCAGAAGAAAGAGTCATATGCAGATGCAAAAGACACAAAGCAACAAAGGTTTCAAACAAAGTATGCACTCAAAGCAATGAGAACTGAAAGAAAACAAGTAGAAACTTGTTTTAACAAGAACTCAATAAAGGATTCAACAACTGACAAACATCCAAGGAGTACAAGAAGATGAAGAGAAGAATCCAAGAAAAGACAAGGAGAAAGAGGAATTACTCAAACTATCCCGAAAAAACAAGCAGTTAGAAAGGGCAATTTCACATTTCCGAAAAATTTTCAATATCAAATCAAGACAATAGGGAGTGATAAGCACCAAATCTCAACCTAAATAAATTCACAAACCAACATACAAAGTCTAGGTAAATACTTCCACAAAACAGGCTGAAAACATTTGAGCAAAAGAAGGCAAAAATCCTCCAAGAAGGAGACCAACGCTCCCTGTCTCAAGGGTACAGAGCGCTGCATCGCTCCCTAAATCACCATAGGGGAGACATGATTAGAGATCAATGCTCTGATATGGCCTATGGGGGGGCATTTATCTTCCCAGAAACTCAAAAAAGAGCTAAAAAAAAAAAAAAAAAACTCACCCAGAATGCTCAGAAATTGGTAAAATTGCTAGTGAAGATGGGAGAAAGGTAATGGATCATAAACAAACAATAAAAATGACCTAAAAGGTGGTAAAAGGGCAGGGAAAATCCAAGGAAATACAAATCTATTTCGATCCCTAGTGGAGTCTCCAATTTCTGTTGTAGGAAAATTCCCTTGCGGATAGGGGAATTCCCTCTTGGATCTTAGACCCCTATGCCCAAGATAGAAAAGTGCAAACTTTGAACACTGAATTTCCTTTAAACATAGCTAAGCTAGTCAATAGATAAGAGGAAGAAAGTATGAATACCATTTTATGAAGTTTTTCCTTGCTCAGTCCAAGTTGAGCCTTGATCCCCGAGCCTTTCAACAACTCCTGCAATCCAATAAACCACGAAGACAAAGAATACTTCCTATTATACCATGATTAGTTTAAATCTAGATTTATCCAAAGAAACAAGTTCATGCAAATGTACACAAAATTGAAGGAAACAAGCCAAGCACATGTATATTTATGAGAACTCAAAAGAGATACTTACAAAACATTGATGAAGTCGCAACAACCTCTCCAAGTCCTCCTCGTCGAGCCCTTGCACAAAGCTCCCAAATCATATGCTTGATACCTCCAATTTTCTTTCTTCCTTATGAGATCATAATTTTGGTATCTCTAAACTTCTCCATGCCTTCCTTCTCCATGGAAAGCCCTGATTATATAGGATTTGGAGGCTTAACCACCATAGTGAGGATCACTCATTAGATCCACTAAAAAGAGATCTAAAATATATTTAGGGAGAAACTATCTCTTTAAGGATTTTGGGGAGGAAATATCTCTCAAGGATTTTAAG
Organism: Picea engelmannii; assembly: GCA_009831015.1. Lineage (NCBI taxonomy): Eukaryota > Viridiplantae > Streptophyta > Pinopsida > Pinales > Pinaceae > Picea > Picea engelmannii. The sequence continues at coordinate 83,299 of ML781436.1, read as the reverse complement.
GAGGAAATATTTCAACCATCCATGAGATCCTCCACCTTCCCTAAAAAATAGGAAACCAAATGTGAGGTGAATTCTCATGCTTAATTAATATCTTTTTCATGAATATTAATAATAATTCACATGCACTTGGTATTTTGGCCTTCATGTAATATATCCCTCCTCCACATTGACTAGGGATTATGACATAGGTTATTCCATGGTGTCAAGGTGTATGCGACACTTATATGACACTTATGAAAGTTAGGGCGAGGTACCTAGGTGTGAAAATTTCATGTGTAACAGACTCCCACATCATCCCCTCTTTCGTGTTACACATTCTGCACCGAAATGTTCTGATATTTACAATTTGACAGTCTGGGCTTTACGGCTCCTCGGGAATCCGTCACCCTATTTTGAATCCCGTCCGACCGCTTTCCACACGTGACCATTTCTTGACAACTCTTTGGTGGATCGTCAACTTCATGGGTTCAGGAAATTTAAAATTTCTAGTTGCTATTTCCCATGCCCGCTAACTTCATATTTCTTTCCAAGTATATGCAATATGTTTACAACTTCTCCAACAACATACATAAAACATCTTTCCAGGAAATGGAATATCTATTGTAGATTTGAATATATTGGACCTTCTTTTCCCTTTTCTATTCTTGACCAAATTTCCGTTTCTTTTTCCCCTCTGCTCTCTCTTTCTTGTTACTTAGTCATTTTTTCCGAAAATGCGACTCTGACCAACCACTAGCCATTCGATGCCTAGGCACTCTTTAGATCGCGAATTCTCAGGTAGGCGGGCTCTATATTTCACTTCCATTGTTCTGTGGCCTGCAAACAACACCCAAACCTCCACGATATACAAATTTGCTGTCACACTCCCACATCATACCCTCTTCTGTGATACACAGTTTGCACACAAAAGTTTCGAGACCTGCAATTTGACCTTCGGGTCCTCATGACTCACGGGGAACTATTGTCACCCTATTTTGAAGCCCCTGCATCCACTTTCCATATTTCACCATTTCTTGGAATCTCTTTCCTACCTCCAATTCCATACTTACCCAATTTTTTTCGCTTGCAGATTCATGGACATGCGGATTGCACTTCCAATGTTCCTTGACTTGCAAACAACCCTCCCCGCTTCCAAGATATACAAATTGACTTCCAGACTCCTACATTAGCCCTCTTTCATGTTACACAGTATGCACTCAAAATTTTCGATCAATACAATTTGACCGTCAGGCCCTCATGTCTCCTCCAGGACCCTTGTCAGCCAATTTTGATGCCCGTCCGACCACTTTCCACGACCATTTCTTGCAATCTCTTTGGTAGATCGTCGGGTTGGAGGGTTCGGACAATTTCTAATTCCTAGTCATTGTTTTTTGTGCCTGCCACCTTCACACTTATTTCCAAGTATATGAAATAAGTATATAACTTCTCCAGAAACATGCAGAAAAGATCTTTCCAGGAAATGGAATATCGATTACAGATGTGAATATATTAGCCCTTCTTTTCCATCTTCTATACTTAACCAAATTCCCGTTTCTCTTTTCCCTGTACTTTATCTTTCTTGTCACTTAGTTGCTTTTCCAAAAATGTCTAGTTGCACAGGTTGGCGGAATTGCGGGTTCAGGACTCCTACATCATCCCCTCTTCCATCTTACACAGTGTGCACTCAAAATTTCCGATCAATACAATTTGACCGTTGGGCCCTCATGTCTCCTCGAGAACCCTTGCCATCCTATCTTGGAGCCCGTTTTCCAGATTCCTACATCAACCCCTCTTCCGTGTTACACAATATGCACTCAAAAGTTTCGATCAATACAATTTGATTGTCGGGGCCTCATGTTTCCTCGAGAACCCTTGTCAGCTTATTTTGAAACTCGTCCGACCGCTTTCCACGACCATTTCTTGCAATCTCTTTCGTGGATCGTAGACAATTTCCAATTCCTAGTTGTTGTTTTCTGTGCCCGCCACCTTCGCACTTCTTTTCAAGTGTTATCTCCTCAAATAAATTGGTCAAAATTATTTGATTAGGTGATAGAGAGTCATTAGAAAAAACTCTACTAATTTTTTAGGGCTAATTTTAATGAGTTCCAACTTGTAAATAAAGTTTGAAAAACATTTGCTTTGTTTTTTCCTTCAAAAAATTCAAAAATCAGGTTTTGGTGGCTAGTTAATTTTTCAAAAGGGCTTCTAAGCCACCGAAAGCCTTATCTTTCGGTGGCTTAAACATGAAATTAGGGGCTACTTTAGCCACCGAAAGTGCAGAAAAGTATGTTTTTACTACGCTGAGTCATCATTTTCAAATGATGATTCTGAGCGACTGGAGAATCATTTTGAAAAACGGACGGAGGTTTTTGTTTATAACATGTCAGATAACAATAACCTCTCTCATTTTTCCTACAGGTGTCATATATTTGGAGAATCAAATTCATCTCTGAGACCTAATTTTCGGATCTCAGAATTTGCCTGTTTGACACATGTTTTTGAAATGCAGATCCCGGGAAAATGAAAATGAATATCAAAGTAATGAGAGAGGTTTTTTCTCAAAAAAAACCAATATACAAAATACACTTCCATTTTGTACACAACAGTCTTTTTTTGAGATATATGGGTCAATCTTTGACCAACATATTTCCAGAAATTTCTGTCTTTTCCAGCCACCTCACAAATTCGAATTTGAGATAGGAGAAGAGATTATCAGATCCATCTTTTGAGGATCTGAAAATGATTGTAAAGGCTATAAAGCCTATCAATTTTATAGACTGAAGGGGGGTTCGACTTTGGATACTTTTCAATCTTGTAACCTCATACTTCTCATTGTACATCAGTAATACAAGCTTCTTTTGCCAGTATTGTTCAGATCTTCATATTCTTTCTTATCTCTACTTGTACTCGAATATATTATTCATTGTTTCATGTTTGTCTAATGTATGATAACTGTCAACTTGTCATTACATCCATAAACTATAAACTTCAAGTATTCTTTACTTATTATAACTGGCCACTCATATATGTTTTATTATATGTTTCTGCTGGTATAGTAAGTAATTCTCCACATATCCACCTTTTATAAAATTTCTGAACACAATGGTTGAAAGTCTTGTCCATTTGAGTGCGTCTTTGCATGTTTTGAATAAGTGAGACTTGATTAAGTTCTCTAACTTGATCCACCTTTTACAATTCATTAAGTTACTAGGCTCCATCCCCTTCACATTCAGGGAAGGACTCCTGGAGTGATAACAAAATGGTGCCGTTGCCGAGGAACAAAAGTGAAAGCAAAGTTTCCCTAGGAGAACAACATAGATATGTTTCTTGATGGAAAACAAGAGACAAACATTAGAATCGACTGTAATCATTTGCTTGGCGACTCCACATTCAAGACTCCACTGGGGAGGATCCCGCTGATAGAAGATGAAGAGGTTGAATTCAAAATCCAGGTACCAGTTCATCAATTTACTTTATAGGATGTTGTTATTCTTTATCAACTCCTTTATACTTTTGCCTTCACATGTTAAAAGAATTATCCTCTGTTTTTTTTACTCCGAAGATTATCATCCATTTTTTATAAATCCATATTTAGAAGAAGATTTGCAACTTGCTTGTATTGTATAAGTTAAATCAGTCTTTGTGCCTCAATTCATTTATAAAAATGACCTCTGTATTCAAATTCCTTCTGAATCTGATCAGCCATGTAACCTTGAAGAAATCAAAACTGATTCAAAACCTATACAGAGCTCAACATTTGTTGCCATAACCTCTAAACCTTGTCAACAAATTTCTATCCCTCATGTTCAACCCACAACCTTTCAAATCAAAATTAGGATGAATATGTTTAAACCTCTGAGACTGCCTTACCTCCTTCATCCTTACCCTCTTGACTGTTATGAATATCTCCCTTGGTTTTTTGGAGAGAATCAGGATTAAAGATGCTGCTATATGGTTAAAAAATCTAAGAGCTGACTCTATTGGCTCTTGGATCGAGTTCTCATATGTTTTTATAAAACATTGAGGTGAACACAAAACACCCGACTCTTACCTAGTTGATTTCTACGCTTTGAAGATAGAACATAATGAAACTTTGCTTGCTTTTCATCGAAGATTTTGCAGCATATACCATGCTATGCCTTTGGAGATCAGGCCTATAGAGATATCTGCCATGATATATTATGTGATGGGACTGTAGTCAAAACTTTCCCTTCTTCTGCTAGAAAGGAAATCTTTGTCATTAAACATTTTGTTTGAATATGCTTTAGAGGTGGAGGAAAACATTTGTGCTTCAAGGAGAATCCTAGAGATGGTTGATTTTGAAAACCATCTACCTGAGCCAACATAATGTCAATATGGTTCAGAATCTGAGTAGGAAGGTAGTGAGTACGAAACATATATGGAACAACAGCCTAAAGGTCAATATATTTTAGATTCAGAATTAGATTCTTCAGTATGTGTAGAGTACTCCAAAGACAGGTATGAGTATGAAGTTTATGATCAGTTTGTACACAAGAATGAATCTATGGTAACTGATGATTGCAAGGGAACTACATTTTTCTAGATGACCACTATAGGTATGATTTAAACTCTGTTTTGTCATTATCTAACGAGCTTCATTCTGAAGAAATGATTGTTACTACCGATGATCAAGATCCGATTATAAAATAACTAGAAATTCCTCAGTTTTCTAGCAGAAAAACAATCATAGCCGAGCATGAGGCTGCCATACATATACAGTTGTTTCCCAAATATCAACAGATTTCCGATTTCAGTTTCAAAGACTTAGTGGCAACATTCATAGAATTATACATTTCAGAGAGCGTGAAAGTTTCAGATTTCTTCAGCTCGCATGTGTTTTTTGCTGAGTTTGGTTGTGAAAATAACTTTTATCCACTATCGCTACATTTCAAACATCGAGTATTGATTAATAGAAAAGATGAGATTATTACAGTATTGAAATTGCTTGGCTGGCTGCTATGGAAATCTGCCTTTACCTAACCAAATTGCAGAATTGGTTATGGTAGAGTAGTGTAGGAAATAAGCTTGCTGCCTAAGCATTCTTTTCTTCCATTTTTTCAGCAGATGTATTAGTCATCTTGTATGAATAAAGGTAGATTTTTGAAGGTGCACAGAGATCAAGTTATACAGAACTTGAAAGGATTTCAGAAAGAGGTTATATGGCTGACTCCATGCCCAATGGAACAATGACTCCATGCCCAATGGAACACTAGACATTAAGTTCAGATTTTATTTTTCTGGAAAGCCATTAGATCTGTGGTCCTTGAAACCTCACAGGGAGGCTTTCATCCCCAATAGGAGATAGATGTTATCTCCTCAAATAAATTGGTCAAAATTATTTGATTAGGTGATAGAGAGTCATTAGAAAAAACTCTACTAATTTTCTAGGGCTCATTTTAATGAGTTCTAGCTTGTAAATAAATTTTGAAAAACATTTGATTTGTTTTTTCCTTCAAAAAATTCAAAACTCAGGTTTCGGTGGCTAATTCCTTTTTCAAAAGGGCTTTTAAGCCACCGAAATCCTTAGCTTTCAGTGGCTTAAATGTGAAATTCGGGGCTACTTTAGCCACTGAAAGTGCATAAAAGTCTGTTTTTACTATGCTGAGTCATCATTTTCAAATGATGATTTTGAAGGACTGGAGAATCATTTTGAGAAACAGATAGATTTTTTTGTTTCTAACATGTCAAAGAACAATAACCTCTCTCATTTTTCCTACAAGTGTCATATATTGGGAGAATGAAATTCATCTCTGAGCCCTAATTTGCGGATCTCAGAATTTCCTTGTTTGACACATGTTTTTGAAATGCAGATCTCGGGAAAATGAAAATGAATATCAAAGAACTGAGAGAGGTTTTTTCTCACAACAAACCAATTTACACAATCCTCTTCCAGTTTGTACACAACAGTTTTGGTTTGAGAGATATAGGTCAATCTTTAAGCAACATATTTCTAGAAATTTCTTTCTTTTCCAACCACCTCACAAATTTGAATTTGAGATAGGAGAAGAGGTTATCGGATCCATATTTTGAGGATCTGAAACTGCTTGTAAAGGCTATAAAGCCTATCAATTTTACAGACTGAAGGGGGGTTTCGACTTTGGAGAATTTTCAAGCTTGTAACCTCACACTTCTCATTGTACATCAGTAATACAAGCTTCTTTTGCGAATATTGTTCAGATCTTCATATTCTTTCTTATCTCTTCTTGTACTTGAATATATTATTCATTGTTTCATGTTTTTCTGATGTATGATAACTGTGAACTTGTCATTACATCCATAAACTAGAAATTGTAAGTATTCTTTACTTATTATAACTGTCCATTCATATATGTTTTATTATATGTTTCTGCTGGTATAGTAAGTAATTCTCCACATATCCACCTTTTATAAACTTTCTGAACACAATGGTTGAAAGCCTTTTCCATCTGAGTGTGTCTTTGCATGTTTTGAATAAGTGAGACTTGATTAAGTTCTCTATCTTGATCCACCTTTTACAATTCATTAAGTTACCAGGCTCCATCCCTTTCACAGTCAGGGAATGACTCCTGGAGTGATAACACATCCTTAAGAAGAACTTTGAAATGACCGACTTAGGATATTTACACTATTTCCTTGGCCTCCAAGTTTTGCAAACCAAGGAAGGAATTTTTCTTTCCCAGTCTAAGTATGCTTGTGACCTTCTTCATCTCTTCCATAAGGAATATTCAAAACCATCCCCCTCTCCCTTCGAGGCTAGAATCAAAATTGTTTCCACATGTACTTCTCCTGAAGTTGTTGCCACTTTGTACTGCCAATTAGTTGGTATCCTCTTATACTTGAATCATACTCGTCCTGATGTTTCTTTTATTTTTGGTCTTGTTGCATGATATATGCAAACACCCCATGAAATTAATTTGAAAGCAGCTAAAATTATACTTCAATATGTCTGCGGTACAGTTCAACTTGGGATACATTAGAACTAAGGGGGGACTCCTTTATTGGTTGGTTTCACTAATATAGATTGGGTCGGCGACCCTAATGATCAAAATTCTATTGCAAGTTATGTTTTCAGCCTTGGTTCATGACTTGTCACTTGGGTCTATAAGAAACAAGAGGTTATTGCTTTTTCTTTAGCAAAATTAGAGTACCGAGCAACAGTTAATGCAAGTCAAGAAGCCTTGTGGCTTTGACACATCCTTTTAGAGTTAGGATTCCAACAACAACATACAACAATCCTCTAGTGTGACAATCAGAGTGCCATCAATCTCGCCAAATACCTAGTTCAACATCAACGCAACAAACAAATTGAGCTACACATGCACATCATCTGAAAGCTCATTCATGATGAAGTTATTGAATTGCTATTTTTCCCTACTGAATATCAAGTTGCAGACATTTTCACAAAGTCTCTTACAAATGCGAAGTTTTCCAAACTTCAATCTATGTTAGGAGTTTAGGAAGTTGTTGTTAAGGGGGGATAAGATCTAATGCCTTCTTCCTTCTCATATTGTGTCACCTTTGTAAATCCTTCAATCCTATCCCAATTTGTTCTTAAGGCGGGATGTTAGGATATTTAGACACATAGGAGTTAGTTAAGATCAACTTAGTCTAATGTGTCCTTAGGTAAAAGTGTGTTTCTTTAGTATGCATTAGTATGCATTTGTAATTAGGTAATACGATGGTCATGATGTGTTCCCAACATAGAGTGATCTGATAGATCATATTATCCTTGATCTTAATGACTAAATTGATATGTGGCTTGACATCTGATTAGTCCATGATCTCTATTTAAAGAGCATGAAGGGTCATTTGTCGATGATCAATTGTGAGAAACTCTCTTGTAAATATCTCTTTAATATTTTTCTTTTGCATTAATAAATTGTTCCAAGTGGCCACGTTGGATGGGGTCGTGGATGTTTCCCCAAAGGGGTTTTACCACATAAAAACATCAATGTGTTGATGTTTGATATGGTTATGTGAGTGGTTATTGAAGGTGTTTGTCCTCTGTTGGAATACCTATCTTATCAAACAATATTCAAATCCAATCAACCATTATCAGGATCATAACATAGCATGTCCTATTAAATAAATGAACGCTTGTTCATTTTCACACAATGCGTTATGGGTGGACTATAGGTACTATATAAAAAAATACCCCTCATACTTACTCACTAAAACATGGATTTCTGGTTTATGTCTATTCAAGAGTGGTAACAATATTAAAAAATTTCCCACAATAAAAAGTTCTTACAAAAGTTTTTCTTCTAAACGTAATGAAATAGTTCAGAATCATCTTGATAAACAACCACATATATCAATTCTTTCGTAACTCAAGCTTTTACCAACTTTCCCAATTAAAAGTCTAATGGCATAATATCATTCAAAGTGGTAGTACTCTTCTACCTTTCAGTAAGAGCATGATTAGCCATAGTAATTTATATGTAATAATTAAACATTATCAAAACAAGCCAATTCACATGTTAATTTCCTATCTCAAGTGAAGTATCAACCAATAACAACACCTTAAATGGTTCTTCGCATGAAATGGCTTTACTAGCTTGTCTACATCATCCTTGCAATGATTTAGTGACAATTCATACTCAACTCACACTTAGGATCAGTTTGTTGTATGGGAGTTCACAACATTCACATGATAAATCTCAAATACATATTTAAAGTACGTTTCTCTCTTCAAAATGGCATCTAGCAACAAGGGAAAATATGTCTTATCCCATGTCATACATAACACTCATGCACACTTGCTATATAATATTTGCATACCAGCATTCATAATACACATCATAACATAAACTTCAAGATGAGGAAAATTAGGTAACAATGTCATTACCCAAAACATAACAAGAACAATTTCTTTTTCCATAGTCAAACCCATCCACACATTCATATAAATAGACATGCATTCAAGTTAAGAGACTTGTTGTCGTCCTAATACACACCTACAATATTGGATGAGTCTCCAACCCACTTGGTGTGTCCTTGGAGGCACAAATCTAAGTCTAAACCCACTGTCACCTTGATCTAGACTCCTTCCATCTAGGCTCACTCCTAGGGAAGCCAAGGGAAGAAGACCCTATTAAATTATGTGAATTTTTTAATAATGTTCTAAGATTTAGTTGATTTTTTGATTAAGGAGACCCAACCCAATGACAAACAACAGTGAAATATGTAGTTCTTTCAATGACATGAAAACCTTTATTTATAAAACAACAATTAGACCAATGCCTAAAGATGATCAAAATTGACTTATTGAGATATACTTTATGAAAGATTACTCTACAAGAACGAAATAAGCTTATGAAATATATATACAATGAATTGAAAAATGACTTTACACCTGAAACAATTATTTCAAAAAATAAAGAATGCTTGCAATAAAGAATAAATAATGCTTTGATAAATGTAAATATTAACAAGTAAGGAATTTGTTGAAAGAAAGTGAAAAGTAAATGCTAAAAAAAAAAAATTGCTTGAAAGGAAATTGCGAGGAAATGTAAATGTTGTGAAATGTGAGTAGGTTGATTTTAATTAATTTTAGGTCTCTCTTGAACTTAGGGGGATTAGATGTGAATTGTAGAAATCCTAATCTATGTGACTACCCCAAGTCCTTATCCATTCAACCAAGAGGAAGTGTTGGGTTCTCAATAAGAAGAACAACAAGGTTCTTCCCTATCTCCACAATTCAAATCCAAGATGCTTGGGTGCTCAACAAGGAGGACACGTAGTGCCATGAAACTGTCCCCGACTTGAACCCCTTCTAGCCGCCCAAGTCACCCCTTTTTAATGGTTAAAACAATAATGGAGTTAGGTGCCTAATTGAACTAGCCACATAGTCCTTTTCCCTTTCTTGTTACCCAAGATCCACAAAGTGGCAAGGGGAGGGAATACGGGGCAAAAGGTGGGGCACGAGTTTGATTACTTTGCAAGAAAATGAAATCTAACTAGCCTTCACGATAGTGCAAGGGTAGCAAAGCCACTCACATGCAAGGTGTGGGCACAAATAACAAATTGAAATAACTTGAAATAAATTGGATTAAACAAACTAGCCGTGCAAATTTTCCTTAAGGACAAAGGTGGGAAAAATAAATCAACTTTGCAACCTCAAAACTATGGCACAATGTGGAGGGAAAGCCTACCAATTTTGTGCCAAGGTGGGTAAAAGAAAATGAAATAAAATAAGACAAGTTACACTAGCCACTCAACCTTTTCTTTGTGGGAGAAGTGGGGCAAACAAATTAAGAAAAAATACAAATTAAACAACTAATATATCCAACAAAGTATTGCAAGGGTGGCAAAGCCACTCACAGGCAATATGTGGGCAAAACAAACTAAGAAATACTTTACAAATTACAAATTATGAAAATGAAAAGAATGCAAGTCCAAGAGACTCTCTTGGGCTGCTTACAATGATTTGGAAAGTAATAATAGAGAGAGTGTTTTGCACAAAGGCCTTAGGATGCTTCCTTGAGCTCCTTGTGGCAAAAAATGGGCAGCACTTCCCCTTGGACTGGCGAAAACCTGCAAAAAACAACAAGCTATGTTTGCTGGAAATTGCTAAAAAACACTTAAAATGAGTTAGTTTTGGTTAGTATATGAAACATAATTTTTTTATATACAAAATATGAACATGAAACTTGATTATATTGCAAGATTTAAGAGATAAATAAGTACATAAAATAAGTAAATAAGATCTGAAAATTATATCAAAAATTAATGTGAAGTGAAATGAAGTTTTTGGAGTCCACTCCTCCAAGCTTTGGGTAACCTGCAAACCTGTAAAATCTTGCTACACAATGAGACAATAAGGTGAGAGCTCCTAAATGGTATACAAAATACTTTGCAAACTCAAAGAGAAGCAACTCACATAAACGTATAGCAATACTATTACAAGTTTATCCCAAACAAAATACTTTGATTGGGGTTCTTCAAGTAAAACAATGCAAGCAATATATTAAACGAAAATTTACAATATTACCTCAAGCATAGGAAAACACCAAATGAGAGTAGCCAAAGAGCACCAATAATACACCATGAGAACACCAAGAGTTCCTCCAAATCTTCACTTCTATTAATCAAAAGAGTGGCTGCACTATGGCAATAATATTACAAGAGAGAAAATAGATGAAGAGCAAGGGAGAATGGGGAGAAAAATGGGCAGCATGGAGTTGCTATGAAATTAGATGTCCAAAATGAGTAGAGGAACCTTTCTTTTAAGGGATAGAAGCAAGAGAGACCCCCCTTGCATGCTCTCCAAGTGTCACTCCCAAAAGAGGGAGGCTCACTCAAGGGGGGGGAGGGGGGGGCATGAGAGAGGGGAACTCCCATTAGGAGAGGAAACTCAAAAATGGGGGAAGAAACCCCCTCTCCTAAGTTTAAACCTCTCTCTAAATCCCCAAGGGGTCACCAAAGGTGTGGAATGGGTCCCCCATGTGGTCCCCATCACCAAATGACCAATCCAATGGAGATGGTGAGTCCCACAAGAGACAAATTCGCCCCCCTCTCTAAAGTTAAGTCGTATGAGGGGTGGGAAAGGGGGAATTTAATTTATTTGACCCCTTATTACATAGAAATGACTTAGGAAACAACTTTTCCTCATTTTCTCACGTTTTACAACTTTTGGCAAAATTTGACATTTTTAATTTAGTCAATTATTTGTTATTTTTTACTGACTTGGACTTCTCATGGACAATGACCTATCAAAACTTGTCCAATTGAGCTAAAATTTGGTCCAAGTGTGTAGGGGGTCATACTACTTTTGATTTGAATATTCACACCCCTATACAAAATCCACAAGGACCAATTTTTTACATTTTTCATCAAAAACAATTAAAATTTCCAATTTACGGAAACTTTTAATTATTAAAAAATCCTATCAAAACTTAACGTAATTCTGCAAGACTCTAGGAGATGTCTAGCATAGTCATTTACAACATCATTAAACCTTATTCACCCATTGGGATCGATCATTAGAATGCCTTTCACCACTTTGGAGGATTATTTGAGTGAAAAAATCAAGGGTAATTAAAATCGTCGAAAAGAAAGATTAATTACCTAAGGAAAAAAAACACTCGATGAAAGGACTTCCCTAATAATAAATTCCTAGGCAACTAAATAAAAATTGACCCATGCTAACATATTAAAAAATTATCCCACACAGGGGAGTGAACATTCTGTGTACACAGAAAGAAGTGTCGGGGGCAAAAATGCCCTGCTGAGCCATAAGTCCTCAAACTTGTTGTACCACGAGGTACACATATTCCATGGTACATGAAATTGACACCTAGACAAAATAGGTGGTCAAAAATACCTATACAATCTTTTTTTTGAATAACAGTTTCACTCTACACAGTTATAGGCATAAGAAAACTACACATTCATATGCATAGATGATCCTCAAGGGTGTTACCGCTAAGTCTCATCATACCAATATACCACCAAAGATTACCATTTTAACATCAGTTAAACTCTTTCATAATAGTCATAAGACAAATTCATCTAAGCAGTCATCTACAACACCATGGATGAAAGATATTTTCACTTTCAAGGAAGACAATCCTAAGGAATAAGTTAATACCTTTAAACCCATGCATTAAACACCATATACATTGAACAAAGATAATGATCATCAATAAATAAGGGTCTTGTCCTCCTAGGTGAACAACCAAGCACTCAGGCCAAAATACCCAATAATCAATAATGCACAACATTCATATGGTAAATGTATTCTTGGTGTATAACAACAAGTTTGAAAACATTTCAACGTTGATTGTGCATAAGACAAATCGTATGCATGCAATTTACATTTGTACCTTTTCATATATTCTCTCTAGGATTTATATGAGTGTGATGAATAAAACGCCTATAAATGTCAAGTGCACACAATGTTGGAATTTGAAAGTATAGTTGCATGCATATGTATATTTAAAACCCTATACCATATATTCCAAATTCAATTGTTACATACATTCTCATACAAGTTACCACCAAACAAAACTTCAATGGTTCTACAAAATGTGTAAACTAATGCAATGTTATAACAAGGATTATGTCATAAATTGTACACTATTCTCTCTTTGTGCAACAAGAATAATTTGCTAGCTTATCATAACATCAAAATCACTGACATTCATTCCTTTGATCCCATACAACCTCTAATGTTGTAACTTGGCTTTGATACCAATTTGTAATGTACCGTCATTCTTAATATAAAAAATAGGGTCTATTGGTCTAACATTTCATTGATGGAAGTAGTATGTAAATCAAATACAACACATTAAGACCATTTACATCATAGAAACCCTTATTCTTAATTCTTATGACAGAGTTTGGCATTACACTAGTCAACAAAAGGTAAAGCTTTCCATCTTTAAATGGAAGGTCTAGATTGTAATTTCTCTAGACAACAAAATCAAGTTGAAGATCTCAATTTAATTAGAACTAGCATTTAACAATTTTCCACATAATACATTTTCAAGATGGTGACACTTAAGCATAGATAAAATAACCAAATTACAATAAACATAAGCATATGATTCACATATTGGCTCTATTTCAGAAGTTCAACAATCATCTCAACTCATCAATTCCCTCGAATCTCTTAGATGGAGGTCTTGTTCTCTCCAAAAGAGGATAGTCCTAGAGTTTAGGGTTAAGGTCCTTAAGATCATGCATATAACACCTTCTCCCTTCATTAGAAGTGTGATTCCATGATCACTGGTGTCATATTAAACATAAGAAAATGATTTTTTTTTATCTACAAGTTTCTTACCTCATTATTCACTAATACATGGTTATACATAATCGCTTAAAGCCTTATAGAAAAGGAACTCACAATATTGGGGCCAAAACAAGATACAATCCATCATACAGTAGAGGTATGGGACCAAAACAATATACACTCCATCAAAATCATCTACAACAATTACACAATAATTTATGCATTGCTTTCATAAAATTTTAGGGGTATGGGGGATCTAACCTCCTCCTTCTTTCAAGTGGCCAATGTAAGAGTAAACATGGTTCAAACCAATCAATAACTATCTCATTTAATCCCTTAAAATCATTCACATCAAATGCCAAAAATTTTCATATACAACAAACACAAGTTGTCTGGGGTATGGGGTAATTGAGTAGCCCTTCTTAACCTAACTATATTTTCACCTTTTAGAGAATGAAATCGACGAATCTAATTCTGAAATTGGGTGAGTGTATGAATATTGATGTCAACTATTTACTGTTAAAATAGAATGAGAACGGAAAATGTATGGCCAAGTTATAGTAGAATTTCATATACAACCATTTTGTATTTTTAGGGGTCAAACCCATAAATCTAAAGCTGATTTTTGGTAATCATATAGATATTGATATCATCTACCTTCTATTAAAATTTGAACACCAACGGACAACATATGGCCAAGTTATAGTAGAATTTCTTCTATATAAATTTTGCATTTTTAAAGGCCATACAAACAAATTTGAAGTTGATTTTCGATGAGCATGTAGATATTGATATCAACTACTTTGTGTTAAAATTTGAATGCCGACGGACACTGTATGGCCAAGTTATAGTATAATTTCATCTATAACCATTTTGCATTTTTAAGTGACATACAAGCAAATCAAAGGCTAATTTTTGGTGAGTATGTGGTGATCTGTACTAGCTAACACTACTCCAAATATGCTCTTTATTAGAATTCATTTAAAATCATTGCACTAAAAATACGAAACTAGTTTTTAATGCATTTCTACAAACAATTTGCATACATGAGGTTTATCAATGCATTATAATACAAATTTTGCAATTCAATCAATTATAACAACATCCATACATTTAATGACATGTACATAAATTCCATGGCATGAATTTAAAATAAATAATGCTAACATGCATGTATATTTCATCATGATTGAGATTTTGATAAAAAAAAAATACACTTATCTTTCAAAAAATGAGCTCCAAGGCAATTGACTGTGGGTGAACCATTTTCCTCCCAAAAATAGGAAAATCCTTTGTGGATGCCACCCCCATGCCAGGATATGAGATCACTAGAGTGAAGAAGAGTTGTCAAATCTCCCAAATCACTCTTCTCTTTACCAAAGGATTCCAAACCAACCCAAAAAAGCCAACAAAAGTGTAGAGGTTGAAGAAAGTACTTCCCTACTCAATCTTGGTGTCTAATTCCACATGATAGTGCCTCTTTCATCTCTCCATAGATCCTATGATAGTTGGACTCTTCTTTTTTCATCAATAACTATATTCTCTCCTCAAGAAGTCATTTTTTTCTCAACCTCCTCTTCCTAATTCGATTTTTGTTTTTGCATGAATGAATGAGAGGGAAAGGAAGAGTCCTAATTCAACTCTTCCACTTAATGATAGGGATCAAGAGTCCTATTTGAACTCTTATTGATTACATGAATATATAAATTAATTGCTTCAATATAGGAGGTAGGTACCTAAGGATATGAAATAATTGTTTAAAGTAATTAATCATTTCACTAGGGTCATAATTGTAATATCATAAATATTAGGATAGAATGTTAATGTGACAATCACATGAAAGAGGTTGTATATAGGATATAGTAGTAACCGTGAGACATTGGTCAATTCTCCTTTTAGACCCCCTTACATTTCCCCTCTGGTGGACTCATTGCCCCATTGGTGTTTTCTCCCACTAGTCATCCTTGAAACCTTTCATTATATTCATAATGATCATGTTTAGATGTCTTTAAAATAACCATGGTAAGTCCACCTCATGACGTGAAGAAAAATATAGTAATGTAAAACATAATTACAATATAAACAAGATCAAGTTCAAAGGGTTGAGACTAGAATATTACACTAAGACTGTTTTCACTGATAATGACCATTTTTTGGAAGAAAAAAAGTTATGTACTTTGAGAATGTTAGATGGACACATAATATGAATATTCAGATTATTGCTTGAAATATAGAATATTATACCTTTTTTTCTCAATTTTTTTTTAATTAATTAGTGATTAAATAAGAATAATTAGTAATTGGATACCTTGTACTAAGGACTCTAAAAATGCTTTTCAATAGACGTTATAACGATATGCATGATGCAACTAACAATGTAAATGATATGCATATGGTTTTGTGCAGCAATAAAGCGACACTGAAAGTATGCAACATGCATAAGTACGATGCAAATGAGATGCTATGGAGAAGCACTGAATGCCAACATGTTGCTAACAATGACTCCTTTACTCTATTATGTGGAACCGAGAGATGCAAATATTGATGCTTGGTGATGTTAACATGAAGTAGACGATGATGCCACCAATTGTGTCATATTTGGTGTCATGAAAACGATTAAATTAAAAAAAATAAAAATAAATAAATAAATAAACTTATAAGTGACATTAATTTTGACACCAGGGTCTTGTATTATAGTATTGCGTTCTTCATTTTTCTATGGTAATTGTTATAATTATCACATGTCAAAATAAAGCTAAGGTTTATGGAACTTATGATGAATATGAACAAGAGAATCAATTTTTAAGAGTGAGGCTTGAATGGACTCACTATTAGCCATGGTTCCACAAGAATAATAAACAAGATGTTATTCATTACTTAGAACGCAAAGATCCCCTCACTCAAGGAAAACCAAGTAACCTAAAAAGTGATTTGATAGGAATAAACATCCATCAACAAATACTCCCCCTTAAAATAAATATTGTATATACTAATCATAAATCAAAACCTAAAAAGTGATTTGACCAAAGTGATGGGACCAAAACAAGATACAATCCATCAAAATCATCTACAACAATTACACAATAATTTATGCATTGCTTTCAAATAATTTTAGGGGTATGGGAAACCTAACCTCCTCCTTCTTTCAAGTGGCCGATGTAAGAATAAACATGGTTCAAACCAATCAATAACTATCTCATTTAATCCCTTAAAATCATTCACATCAAATGCCAAAATTTTTCATATACAACAAACACAAGTTGTCTGGGTATGGGGTATTTGAGTAGCCCTTCTTGACCTAACTATATTTTCACCTTTTAGAGAATGAAATCGATGAATCTAATTCTGAAATTTTGTGTGTATGGATATTGATGTCAACTATGTACTATTAAAATTTGAATGAGAATGGAAAATGTATGTCCAACTTATAGTAGAATTTCATATACAACCATTTTGTATTTTTAGGGGTCAAACCCATAAATCTGAAGCTGATTTTTGGTAATCATATAGATATTGATATCATCTACCTTCTATTAAAATTTGAACACCAATGGACAACATATGGCCAAGTTATAGTAGAATTTCTTCTATATCCATTTTGCATTTTTAAAGTCCATACAAACAATTTTGAAGTTGATTTTTGATGAGCATGTAGATATTGATATCAACTACTTTGTGTTAAAATTTGAATGCCAATGGACATTGTATGGCCAAGTTATAGTATAATTTCATCTATAACCATTTTGCATTTTTAAGGGCCATACAAGCAAATCAAAGGCTAATTTTTGGTGAGTATGTGGTGATATGTACTAGCTAACACCACTCCAAATTTGCTCTTTATTAGAATGCATTTAGAATCATTGCACTAAAAATACAAAACTAGTTTTAATGCATTTCTACAAACATTTTTCATACATGAGGTTTATCAATGCATTATCATACAAATTTTGAAATTCAATCAATTATAACAACATCCATACATTTAAGGACATGTACATAATTTCCACGGCATGAATTCAAAATAAATAATGCTAACATGCATGTATATTTCATCATGATTGAGATCTTGATAAAAAAAAAAAAATACACTTATCTTTCAGAAAATGAGCTCCAAGGCAATTGATTGTGAGTGAACCATTTTCCTCCCAAAAATAGGAAAACCCTTTGTGGATGCCACCCCCGTTCCATGCTCTGAGATCACTAGAGTGAAGAAGAGTTTTCAAATCTCCCAAATCACTCTTCTCTTTACCAAAGGATTCCAAACCAACCCAAAAAAGCCAACAAAAGTGTAGAGGTTGAAGAAAGTACTTCCCTACTCAATCTTGGTATCTAATTCCACATGATAGTGCCTCTTTCATCTCTCCATAGATCCTATGATAGTTGGACTGCTCTTTTTTCATCAAGAACTATATTCTCTCCTCAAGAAGTCATTTTTTTTCTCAACCTCCTCTTTCTAATTCGATTTTTGTTTTTGCATGAATGAATGAGAGGGAAAGGAAGAGTCCTAATCCAACTCTTCCACTTAATGATAGGGATCAAGAGTCCTAGTTGAACTCTTATTGATTGGATGAATATATAAATTAATTGCTTCAATATAGGAGGTAGGTACTTAAGGATATGAAATAATTGTTTAAAGTAATTAATCATTTCACTAGGCTCATAATTGTAATATTATAAATATTAGGATATAATGTTAATGTGACAATCACATGAAAGAGGTTGTAGATAGGATATAGTAGTAACCGTGAGACATAGGTAAATTCCCCCTTTAGACCCCCTTACCTTTCCCCTCTGGTGGACTCATTGCTCCATCAGTGTTTTCTCCCACTAGTCATCCTTGGAACCTTTCATTATATTCACAATGATCATGTTTAGATGTCTTTAAAATCACCATGGTAAGTCCACATCATGACGTGAAGAAAACTATAGCAATGTAAAACAAGATCAAGTTCAAAGGGTTGAGACCAGAATATTACACTAAGACTGTTTTCACTGATAATGACCTTTTTTTGGAAGAAACAAAGTAATGTACTTTGAGAATGTTAGATGGACACATAATATGAATATTCAGATTATTGCTTGAAATATAGAATATTATACCTTTTTTTCTCAAAAAAAAGTTAATTAATTAAAGATTAAATAAGAATAATTAGTAATTGGATACCTTGTACTAAGGACTCTAAAAATGATTTTCAATATATGTTATAACGATATGCATGATGCAACCAACAATGTAAATGATATACATATGGTTTTGTGCATAAGTAAAGAGACACTAAAAGTATTCAACATGCATAAGTACGATGCAAATGAGATGCTATGGAGAAGCACAGAATGGCAACATGTTGCTAACAATGACTCCTTTACTCTATTACGTGGAATCGAGAGATGCAAATATTGATGCTTGGTGATGCTAACATGACGTAGATGATGATGCCACCAATTGTGTCATATTTGGTGTCATGAAAATGATTAAATTAAAAATTACAAAAAAAAAAACTTATAAGTGACATTAATTTTGACACCATGGTCTTGTATTATAGTATCGTGTCCTTCATTTTTCTATGTTAATTGTTATAATTATCACATGTCAAAATAAAGCTAAGGTTTATGGAACTTATGATGAATATGAACAAGAGAATCAAGTTTTAAGAGTGAGGCTTGAATGGACTCAATATTGGCCATGGTCCCACAAGAATAACAAACAAGATGTTATTCATTACTCAGAACCCAAAACCCCCCTCACTCAAGGAAAACCAAGTAACCTAAAAAGTGATTTGATAGGAATAAACAACCATCAACAAATACTCCCCCTTAAAATAAATATTGTATATACTAATCATAAATCAAAACCTAAAAATTGATTTGACCAAAGTGATGGGACCAAAACAAGATACAATCCATCAAAATCATCTACAACAATTACACAATAATTTATGCATTGCTTTCAAATAATTTTAGGGGTATGGGGGATCTAACCTCCTCCTTCTTTCAAGTGGCCAATGTAAGAGTAAACATGGTTCAAACCAATCAATAACTATCTCATTTAATCCCTTAAAAGCATTCACATCAAATGCCAAAAATTTTCATATACAACAAACACAAGTTGTCTGGGGTATGGGGTATTTGAGTAGCCCTTCTTGACCTAACTATATTTTCACCTTTTAGAGAATGAAATCGATGAATCTAATTCTTAAATTTGGTGAGTGTATGGATATTGATGTCAACTATTTACTGTTAAAATTTGAATGAGAAYGGAAAATGTATGGCCAAGTTATAGTAGAATTTCATATACAACCATTTTGTATTTTTAGGGGTCAAACCCATAAATATGAAGCTGATTTTTGGTAATCATATAGATATTGATATCATCTACCTTCTATTAAAATTTGAACACCAACAGACAACATATGGCCAAGTTATAGTAGAATTTCTTCTAAATCCATTTTKCATTTTTAAAGGCCATACAAACAAATCCGAGGTTCATTTTCGATGAGCATGTAGATATTGATATCAACTACTTTGTGTTAAAATTTGAATGCCAACGAACACTGTATGGCCAAGTTATTGTATAATTTCATCTATAACCATTTTGCATTTTTAAGGGCCATACAAGCAAATCAAAGGCTAATTTTTGGTGAGTATGTGGTGATATGTACTAGCTAACACCACTCCAAATTTTCTTTTTATTAGACTTCATTTAGAATCATTGCACTAAAAATACAAAACTAGTTTTTAATGCATTTCTACAAACAATTTGCATACATGAGGTTTATCAATGCATTATCATACAAATTTTGCAATTCAATAAATAATAACAACATCCATACATTTAATGACATGTACATAATTTCCATGGCATGATTTCAAAATAAATAATGCTAAGATGCATGTATATTTCATCATGATTGAGATCTTGATAAAAAAGAAGAAGAAGAATACACTTATCTTTCATAAAATGAGCTCCAAGGCAATTGACTGTGGGTGAACCATTTTCCTCCCAAAAATAGGAAAATCCTTTGTGGATGCCACCCCCATGCTAGGATATGAGATCACTAGAGTGAAGAAGAGTTGTCAGATCTCCCAAATCACTCTTCTCTTTACCAAAGGATTCCAAACCAACCTAAAAAAGCCAACAAAAGTGCAGAGATTGAAGAAAGTACTTCCCTACTCAATTTTGGTGTCTAATTCCACACGATAATGCCTCTTTCATCTCTCCATAGATCCTATGATAGTTGGACTGCTCTTTTTTCATCAAGAACTATATTCTCTCCTCAAGAAGTCACTTTTTTCTCAACCTCCTCTTCGTAATTCGATTTTTGTTTTTGCATGAATGAATGAGAGGGAAATGAAGAGTCCTAATCCAACTCTTCCACTTAATGATAGGGATCAAGAAACCTAGTTGAACTCTTGTTAATTACATGAATATATAAATTAATTTCTTCAATATAGGAGGTAGGCACTTAAGTCTTGCTTAGTTAAGGGCTAGAAGTTGACGATTAAGTTGGGGTCTTGGAAGTCGTTGGTCCTTCCAACTAAGTTTATTCTGGACAACTTTGTGAATAATTTTTATTTCTTTGATATGGCTTGTTCACATGACTGAACAATGAGATGTAAGTTCTTCACTTTTTCTCTCCAACATGCATTTAATTGATCGATATGGTTTTTGGATGGGAGATCTTTTTGTCTTCTTCTTGTTTCTGTCATGTTGTTGACAATGGTGCCAAAAGTAAGGACCATGTTTAAATAGAAATGTTCTTCATATATTAACTCTGCCTGCAAATGTTTAAGCAAATTATGTGCCCTCATTCCAAGGGAAGTCATGGTTTGTAATGTTTCCCACGCCTTAGTAACCAGTTTCATTCTTTTCTTGATATTATTCTCCACATATCCTCTACACGATGTGAGGAGGCTGCATGATCCTTTTAACTTGGCTTCATGGGTGGCAGGCATGGCTATTGCTAAAGGATTGACAAGCAATGACATAGGAATCAAAGCCTCTTCCAATTCCTTGACTTGGTCCTTTAGTCTAGCTTTCTCGACCTCAATGCCTCCAATGGAATCATAAAGTGCATCTGTGGTCATTTTGTGAAGTTGAAAGATTTGGAACGGCCGCATCTTCGCAAGGTTAACCTCTGAACGAGATTTTGCTTTCTTATTTTTTACATCTTTTTTTTCAATAATCAATTTTTTGGACTGGCTGTAAAAAACAACGCTCTGGAACACGAAGGATTCATCTTCGTCAAAATTTTCAGTATCAAATATGTCCATTGAATGACTATGCTGGATTGTGTCTTTGGGATGATCAAGGTACCGAAATACGCTATTTAGATTAGGCTCAAGTTCCATGTTCTCACTCTGAATTTTGGGCTCTTCCACCTGTCCCACAAATTTTTTTTCTCTTCTTGTCTACTGGAAGCTTGTGAGAACTATCAATTTTAGGGCGAGGAGGGTCATTATCTTTTCCTCCGTTTGAAGAACTCTGAGTTTCTTTGTTGTTGTGGTGGGTCGTTGGAATGATGCTCTGGGATGTCGTACTTTTGGGAGTGTTATTCGCTGATTGAACACTCTTCTCACCGGGGCCTTTTCCATGTTTCTTGTACAATTCAGTGTTTCTTTGCACTGTGTCTAGGTCGATGGCATCAGAAGTAGGAGCGTTGTCACCAGTGTCTTTGTTTTTGGTCAGGTGTTTTTTGAAAAAACAATTGTCAAAGACAAGTGTTTGTAAATGTTGTAAAAAAAATTATAGGGGTCGAACCCTCTTATGCTTTCAACATATCTTAGGTTATCTTAGGTTCAAGTTGCTAGAATGGGCTGCGAATTAGTCAATTTTGTTGATGTTCCTCAACACGAAGTCCCCGACTTTCCAAGGCAGATGAATGAACTATTTTTTTCTCTTCCCTTGGAATAGATGCAACCAGTAGTTCTATTGCCTTCTACTTCTGTAACAAACATTTTGGCTGTAATGTGACATGGAAGGAGAGCAAGTTTTTCCCTGGATCCAAAAATCCTTATCACAATGTAATTATCCAGATGTTCAAGTGTCCTCTTCCTATCCAAAAAACTGGTTGCCTGTTCAGATATGCGGGGAGCATCTTCTCCTAACAACAAAACTTTGAAAACAGATATGAAGACATTAAAAACCTCATAAAAATAGTGGGAGGCATTGTGCTTCCACAAGGCCTGGTATCAGAACGTTACTGGGTCGAATTCTCAATTTATCTTGTTGGATAGAGATAGTTTTGGAAACTAGAAGCAATGTGCTATCACAAAAAATAAGTAAGATGACATATAAAATTTCTTCTCCTTTTTGAAGCTTGACAATTGGGAATAGATTTAATGGGAAATTAGCTTGCCCCAATCAAATATGGCTTGTTCCTTGACTTTGAAATGAAAAATATAAAGAGCCATCCAAGAAATAGTTGTTGTGGACTCTTGTCTTGTTATTCTTGTAAACAGTCAGGTAATTTCCCGCAATGGATTTCTAAATGAACTAACCTGCAAGCTTGTGATATATTCAGGAACTACCATCGTGTATTCCAAGAGATCGGGCAAGAGGTCCAACCCATTATTATTCTTTGTTAGGAACTACTTGGAATCTTCTCCTTTGAACGTCAATGTTGGCTCCGACAATCTTAACATCTAGCGGGAGAACTGAGGTGACAAAGAAACAGAAGAGTGGTCCCGCAGTGGAATAATTCTTTTGTTTGAAATAAATTTATCAGTGCACCAAGAGACCAAATCCTTATATTCAAAAACTTCAGGGACACAGCCTGCACGAGCAATCCCATACGTCCAAATTACTTCGTTCTAGGCGACATGGGATGAGTAATAAGAATATGCCCTGGACCACTGGAAGTTCTGGTCCTCGCACCCAAAGATGTTCACTGTATATCCACAAAATTGTTTTCGAGGTGATGGCATAGGTTTATTACAACATTCATTTTATCTAGACAATAGTTGAAATGAACAATTGGAGGCGATAATATAACTCTCTGTAAATGCTGGTTCAATTCTTATGAATGGGAAAGCTCCTCGAGCCTTTCGTTGATTAATGACAATCTATATGGGTGCTGCATGATGAAATGTTAGCAGTAAATCTTACTTATTGCATATTTAGAAGTGTGAAGGTGGCGGATACGACGAAGAGAAATTAAGGATTGGAGGTTTCATGAACGTGCCAAGCCGACGATATGTGAGAAACATTTCATGATTTTGAAATCAACACTCAGAAGGGATAATATAACCCTCCGCAAATCTTGGTTTAATGCGTATTAATAGGATATATCCTCAAGCCTTTCACCCATCAATGACAATCTATATGGTTCATGTGCGATGAGCTGTTAGAATTAAATGTCACTAATTGCATATTTAGAAACAATATATATATATATATATATATATATATATTAGAATTAAGTGCAAAGTTCACGGAGACAGGGAAGAGAAAGGAATGAATGGAAAGGCCTGAAAAGTGGTTGGACATGATTCAAAATAGGGTTACGGGGGATACTCAGGAGAGGTGAGTGTCCGATGGTCAAATTTTATGTATCAATTTTTTTTACTGCAAAACGTGTAAAATGAAAGAGAGCATGATGGGGTAGTTCAACGATTGGTTTGTATATTTGCAGAATTCTAGGAAAGTGGCTAAGTACGGAATAAGGAAACGGTCAGTCAGACTCATTTTCAGAATCGAGGATTGAATATTTCATGAACAGACCAAGCCGATGATGCGCAAATGACATTCCATGATGTTTGAAATTAACACTTGGAATGGGTAATATAACCATCTGGAAATTTTGGTTTTATGCGTATTAATGGGAGATCTCCTTAAATCTTGGTTTAGCATTAACGCTTGCTAATTGCATACTTAGAAATAAGATCTTATATATAATTGCTAATTGCTAATTGAAAAGGGCATGGGCATAGGAAACAATGATTAGGAATTGGATATTTCTTGAACCCGCTAACCTGACAATCTGCAAAAGAAATTCGAAGAAATGGAAAAGTATGGAAAGCAGATGGACGAGCTTCAAAATGGGGTGACAATAGTTCCAAAGGAGACGTGAGGACCCGACAGTCAAAATGTATGTCTTGGAAGTTTTTAGTGCAAAATGTGTACCACGAAAGAGGGCATGATAGGTAGACTGTAATACGGAAGACAATATGATGTGAGTCTGGTTGTAAATTTGTATTTCATGGAAGTCAGGGTACTGTTTGCAGGTCATGGAACAATAGAAGTGCAATCTAGAGCCCACCTACCCGAGAATCTGCGGTCGGAGAAATGAATGGGTATGGAATGGGGAAGCAGTCGGTTAGTGTTGCGATATAAAATCATGAGTGCAAACATGAACCTGGAAGTCCGCCTACCCGTGCAACTAAATATTTTCAGAAAAACGAATAAGTGACGAGAAAGACAAAGTTTAGGGAAAAGAGAAACAAATATTTGGTTAATTATAGTAAATGGAAAAGAAGGGATAATATATTCACATCTGTAATAGATATCCCATTTCCTGGCAGGATCTTTTTTGCATGTTTTTGGAGAAGTTATATACTTATTGCATATACTTGGTGTTATCACTCCAGGAGTCCTTCCCTGACTGTGAAGGGGATGGAGCCTGGTAACTTAATGAATTGTAAAATGTGGATCAAGTTAGAGAACTTAATCAAGTCTCACTTATTCAAAACATGCAAATACACACTCAGATGGACAAGGCTTTCAACCACTGTGTTCAGAAAGTTTATAAAAGGTGGATGTGTGGAAAATTACTTACTATACCAACAAAAACATATAATAAAACATATATGAATGGCCAGTTATAATAAATAAATAATACTTGCAATTTCTAGTTTATGGATGTAATGACAAGTTGACAGTTATCATACATCAGACAAACATGAAAGAATGAATAATATATTCGAGTACAAGTAGAGATAAGAAAGAATATGAAGATCTGAACAATATTGGCAAAATAAGCTTGTATTATTGATGTACAATGAGAAGTATGAGGTTACAAGATTGAAAAGTCTCCAAAGTAGAACCCCCCTTCAGTATATAAAATTGATAGGCTTTATAGCCTTTACAAGCAGTTTCAGATCCTCAAAAGATGGATCTGATAACCTCTTCTCCTATCTAAAATTCAAATTTGTGAGGTGGCTGGAAAAGACAAATTTTTTTGGAAATATGCTGGTCAAATATTGACCCATATATCTCAAACCAAAACCGGTGTGTACAAACTGGAAGAGGATTTCATATAATGGTTTGTTTTGATAAAAAACCTCTCTCAATTATTTGATATTCGTTTTCATTTTCCCGGGATCTGCATTTCAAAAACATGTGTCAAACATGGAAATTTTGAGATCCAAAAATTAGGGCTTAGAGATGAATTTGATTCTCCCAATATATGACACTTGTAGGAAAAATGAGAGAGGTTATTTTTCTTTGACATGTTATAAACAAAAACCTCCATCCGTTTCTCAAAATGATTCTCCAGTCGCTCAGAATCATCATTTGAAAATGATGACTCATTGTAGTAAAAACAAACTTTTCTGCACTTTCGGTGGCTAAAGTAGCCCAAAATTTCGCATTTAAGCCACCAAAAGCTAAGGATTTCGATGGATTAGAAGCCCTTTTAAAAAATGCATTAGCCACGAAAACCTGAGTTTTGAATTTTTTGAAGGAAAAAACAAATCAAATGTTTTTCAAACTTTATTTACAAGCCGGAACTCATTAAAATGAGCCCTAAAAAATTAGTAGAGTTTTTTCTAATGACTCTATCACCTAATCAAATAATTTTGACCATTTTATTTGAGGAGATAACATCTGGCTCCTATTGGGGATGAACGCCTCCCTGTGAGGTTTCAAGGACCACAGATCTAATGCCTTTCCAGAAAAATAAAATTTGAACTTAATGTCTAGTGTTCCATTGGGCATGGAGTCAGCCATATCACCTCTTTCTGAAATCCTTTCAAGTTCTGCATAATTTGATCTCTATGGACCTTCAAAAATCTACCTTTATTCATACAAGCTGACTGATACATCTGCTGAAAAAATGGAAGAAAAAAAATGCTTGTGCAACAAGCTTATTTCCTACACTATTCTACCATAACCAATTCTGGAATTTGGTTAGGTAAAGGCAGATTTCCATAGCAGCCAGCCAAGCAATTTCAATACTATAATAATCTCATCTTTTCTATTAATCAATACCTGATGTTTGAAATGCAACAATAGTGGATAAAAGTTATTTGCACAACCAAACTAAGCAAAAAACACGTGCGAGCTGAAGAAATATGAAACTTTCACGCTCTCTGAAATGTATAATTCTATGAATGCTACCACTGGGTCTTTGAAACTGAAATCAGAAATCTGCTGATATTCGGGAAACAACTATATATCTATAGCAACCTCTTTCTCAACTATGATTTTTTTTCTGCTGGAAAACTGAGGACTTTCTAATTCTTTTATAATCGGATCTTGATCATCGGTAGTAACAAGCATTTCTTCATAATGATGCTCGTTAGATAATGACAAAATAGAGTTTAAATCATATCTATAGTGGTCAACTAGAAAAATGTAGTTA
>ML781436.1:18058-48836 GCA_009831015.1 Picea engelmannii | reverse complement strand
TGATTCAAGTGCTATTTCTGTTGCTATTTCGTATATCATTTCTGTGTATTGTGAAGATTATGCTGGATATTTTACTGTTATTCTGTCATTTCTAGCATTTCGTTTCTGTTCTGCATATTTTATATATCTGGTATCTTGCAGTGTGTTTCTTTAGTATGCATTAGTATGCATTTGTAGTTAGGTAATCTGACGATCACAATATGTTCCCGACATAGAGTGATCCAAGGGATCATATTCTCCTCGATATGAATGGCTACATTGATCTATGGCTTAACACCCGATCGATCCATGATCCCTATATAAAGAACATGGAGGTTCATTTTTCGATGATCAATTGTGAGAAACTCTCTTGTAAATCTCTTTCTAATATTTTATTTTGCATTAATAAATTGCTCCAAGTGGCCACGGATGTTTCCCCATAGGGGTTTTACCACGTAAAAACATCAGTGTGTTGATCTTTGATCCAGTTGTGTGAGTTTTTTTTTAAGGTGTTTGTCCTCTATTGGAATAATTGTGTTGTTGAACATGGTATCAGAGCAAATTTGAAGACCCACTCCCATTGTAGATCGAGATCGTGAAGTCGTGTTGTCACATATATGGTTTCTACCATTTTTGTACAATTATGGGATGAGATCACTGTTCCATTACATATATAACACTCATTTCAAATAGGAACATATTTTGTTTCAATCGAAAAAGTTTTTGTTTTCCCAAGATACAACCATTTCAGTGACATCCGAAGGTATAAAGCCTGAATATGCCCTTTTAAATTTTCCTAGAGATAATATTTTTATTTTAGGATTGTTATTTCCAATTTACTACTCTTTTCGATCTGCATATGCTCTTTTCCCGCACTCAATGCAATATTTCCAAATCAAAAACAGAGAGGAAATTATTTTCATGTCTGCCTACGCTCTTTGTCGTGCGCTCTATACGATCTCGATAAATCATAAACAGAGGGAAAATTTGCATTTTCCAGTTAAGCTAACCAAGATCTAACCCTTATTGTTATCTAGAAGTGAAGTTTTTTTCTTTTTTTATTATAAAAGGTGAATATCGATGGCCACCAACCTATTCCAACTGGCTCAAAACAGTCTTCTGACAACTTACTATTTTTAGCAGTTTTCGAGTTTCTGAACTTTCAAGGCCATTTTGAGGGCCTAAACAAAGTTTTTTCGGGATTAAGCACCTAAAAATGACCAAAGGATTTGATTGAGCCCCCAAAATCAATCTTCTCAACGATACATTTCAAACGAGCTATCGTGCACCCCAAACGGAGATCATATGCCAAAGTTATGCCGTCGGAAAGTTGATACACCAAACTACCCAAAACAAGGTCCACAAAATTGTTCGCTTTTCATCTTCCAGGGTTAGGGTTTTGGATTTTATTTATGTTAAAAATATTTGTAGAGCCTCATTGTAATCATATTCTTGTGAATGCGAGTAGCCATCAGATATCTTCTCAGATATAATATGCCACCATTCTAGCAAGTCTTTCACTCTGTATTTCTATAGTTTTGTACATTTTGCTCATTAATAGAAATTGTGTATTACTATATCTCTGTGTTTATGGTTGTATCTCTTATATATATATATATATATATATACACACACACACACACACACACACACACACACACACACACACACACACACACACACACATATATATGCTATATTATTGGATATCTGATACATTGTTGTACATTTCTTTATAATATCTCCGCTCTCATTTTGTGCCAAAATTAATCTGGCTCAGTGGTTGATCCGGATTATTTTCGGCACGAAATGAGAGCGAAGATATAATAAAGCAATGTACAAAGATATCTCGGATATCCAATAATATAACAGAAATGTATCAGAGATGCAACCATAAACACAGAGATATAGTAATACACATTTTTCTATTAATTAGTGGAAATGTACAAAGACTATAAAAATACAAAGTGAAAGACTCGCTAGAATGGTGGCAACTTATCTCTGATAAGAGATGTGTCTGCTACTCAAATTCGCAAGAAGATGATTTTACAATGAGCCTCCAAATGCCTTTTTATCATAAATAAAATCCAAAACCCTAACCCCGGAAGATGAAAAGCCAACAGTTTTGTGGACCCCGTTTTGGGTAGTTTGGTGTATCAACTTCTCGGGGGAGTAACTTTGGCATACAATCTTTGTTTGGGGCGCACGATAGCTCGTTGGAAAGGTATCGTCGAGGATATTCATTTAGGGGGATCAATTAGAGCCTTAGGATATCATTAAGAAGCTCGATCCCAAAAAACCTTCATTTAGGCCCTCAAAATGGGCTCGAAAGTTAAAAACTACTAAAAATAGTAAATTACCAATTGTTTTGAACCAGTTGGAAAAGCTGGGTGGCCACTGATATCCACCTGTATCAATCCTCCCTCCTTAGAAACCAATGGTCTCCATTGCATTGAGTGCCCAAGGGAGAGGGAAAAGTGTTTGTTAAATATGGATCTTGATGAGTTGCTTGCCTTGTTGGAGAAGTTGTGTGTTTAGCTTGTTGAAGGTTGTCACGAACATGTGGCTAGGAGGGTTGGACCTTTTTAACTAGTCTAGCTACATGAGATTCTTGTGTGCATAAGGAATCTTTACACTTTGTTGCAATCTTGTCGACCTGCTTGTATTGGATAGAAGGTGCTTGGATCGAGGCTGTAGTGGTTGCAGTATAATTCTATTCACCTTTTGAATAGATTGGGAAGAAGCTAAATTTTGTAGTATGAGATACTACCTTGCGGCATTATTTAGGTGAAACAATAGTCGGAAATACCTCTAGTATTCTATAGATATGAACCCCTAGAGAAACAATGACATTGTGAGGTCAAGACTCATAAACAGCATGGTGCTTCCACATATGTGGTTGGCCCAAGAGAACATAAAAAAAATCTAGTGGGGCAACATAAAATAATACCTCATCCTTGAAGGGATGGATGTCGTATGACAATCGGCATTGTTGGTTGACACATAGATCGCATCCCTGGTGAAGCCACCCGATGTTGTATGGTTGCAGGTGTGGTGTTGTCGACAATCCTAACTGTTTGATGACATCTATTGAGATGAGGTTCTTCTGGCTTCCGCTATCAAGAATAAAATGCAGCGGGGTCCCCTTCACCCACATCTGTGAATGAAAAAGGTGCTCCCCCTCTTCAGGATCTGTTGGTTCTTAAAGGTTGAATTGTAGCGGTCGTAACAATAGTAGTGGGGTATTCTTCGATGATCTATCTTTTACCATTATTTTCATAATCAGATTCGGAATCAGGGTTTGGCTCCTTGTCTTTGATCTTGGCCACCAATGACTGTTTTGAGCGACATTCCTCGGTGTTGTGCCAGGGGCTTTTGTGGAAATCGCACCATTTTCTAGTGTCCTTCTTTGTCTTCCTGTGACCCTTATTTTCCTATGGCTTAGACTAGTTTTCATGAAGTTGTTTGTTAGGGCCATCTTTATCATACTTTGGTTGTTGTGGATTTTCAGATCCGAACTCCCGTTTGTTCTGGTGCCTAAATATCTGCTCGGTTTTAACAGCATATTGATACGCAACATCGAGTGATGAGATATCCAAAAAATCCATTTCAATTTGGATGTATCTGTGTAGAGCCCCGCAGTATTTCAGAACCAAATGTCGCTCAAAGTCTTTGATACCTAGCTTGGTGCACAAGGTATGGAAGGTATTGATGAAATCTGGAATTGCTTGGCCCCTCTCTTGCCACGGTGTGGTCCATCTCATATACTGGTCCTCATAATTGCCAACAGGGTAATATTTTTCATTTACCGCGTCCACAAAAAAATCCCAAGTGGGATAGGCCCCATATATTCCATAATCTTCTGTGGAACTTTGCTCCCAGTAAGTTTCCCACCAATTTTTAACATGGGGAAGAGCTTTAAGGAGTGCGAAGGTGATATTTTCCCTATCAAAAAAATGGTGAACAGAGAAATCACCTTCTAGTAGATTTAACCATTTGTCTAGGGCATCCACATCTATCTGACCTTCACATACAGGAATATCAAAATTAACCTCTACCTTGAAAGTATAGGTGCTTCCAAAGTGGTTGTTTTATGAACATTCGCATGTTGCTATCGACAGGCGTTGAAGGATCTGGGAAAAATTCTCCATCATTTCGTCCCTCTGTCGCGTGAGAGCTTGCTCAAGCAACAGATTGATAGAATCTCATGCTCCATCATTTTTATTTTCTTCCACCATGGAGGGTTTCTTGGGTGTGCGAGAGCGGTTTTCCTCAAGAGAGACAAGATCGATACCCAACTTTATATACTCAGACCTCGTCGGGGACATGCACTAAAAACGATCAAGAGAAACTTGCTCTGATACTATTGATCTAGATTATTTTCGGCACGAAATGAGAGCAAAGATATAATAAAGAAATGTATAGAGATATCTCGGATATCCAATAATATAACATAAATGTATCAAAGATGCAACCATAAACACAGAGATACAGTAATACACATTTTTCTATTAATGAGCGAAAATGTACAAAGACTGTAAAAATAAAGAGTGAAAGACTCGCTAGAATGGTGGCAACTTATCTCTAAGAAGAGATGCGTCCGCTACTCGCATTCGTGAGAAAATGATTTTAAAATGAGTCTCCAAAGGCCTTTTTATCATAAATTAAATCCAAAACCCTAACCCAGAAATATGAAAAGCCAACAGTTTTGTGACCCCGTTTTGGGTAGTTTGTTATATCAACTTCTCGGGGGCATAACTTTGGCATACGATCTTCGTTTCGGGCGCATGATAGTTGTTTGGAAATTTATCGTCGAGGAGATTCATTTAGGGGGCTCAATCAAAGCCTTCAACTACAATTGAGAACCTCTATCCCAAAAAAACTTCATTTAGGCCCTCAAAATGGCCCCTGTTGGCACAGGGGCAGACCCAAGGTTCAATGCTTCAACAGCGCACCAACAAAACCCTAACTATCGGCCCTTTTGGCAACACCTATGAAGCATATGAAGTCTCACCTGAGGTAGAGGTAGGGGTGGTTGCAGGAATCAGATGCCTACAACCTAGCTGGGACACAAAGCCTTCTTACTATCCATACACAAGCTTCTTACAATCACTTGCACTTCCCTCTGCAAGATCTCAACACATAGCATGCACAAAGAATTCACAACTATTACTCACACTTAGCAAAACATCACACGGATGCTTATATTGTCCCCTCTTACATTGCCCAGACATCTATTTATACATTACAAAAGGGCCTAAACATGGGTAAATCCATGGGTCGACATCCCCATACCTGTTACGTAAGCCCAAAACCCAAAAATCCCTAAAAGGGGCCGAGCGATCTCTACTTCAACTTGCGCTCTGCCTTTGACACCGTGTTGAAGTCCCGAAATAGGTAAAACCTGACCAAGGATATCCAAAACTTGGTCAAGGGCCAACAGGCCCCCAACACTCACCTATGACTCATCCCGAGTCACTCTGATCTGGGTATCTCTACCTCAAAAGCCTCGAGCCTGGCTCGAGCTGCTTCGACCTGATGCTTCGCCAAGGCCTCTTGCTCAACGAACTCTTGAATAACTGCCTCGTTCGCAGGTCCCTCTAAGTGTTGTTCTAATGAAGTGACTACTTGTTCCATCTCTACTCCTCAGCCTTCAATCTCCTCAAACAGTTGGATAGCTTCGTCCTAGACTGGTTGGAGCCTTTGAGTCACTTCCATGACTTTTCTCTGTATGGTATGGACTTGTTGTTGAGCAATGCGTTGTTCCTGGGATCTTTTCATTATTTTGACTACCGATAGGGGCTTCGACTGTGCCTATATCATTGTTGTTTACTTCTTTACCTCCTAGAGTTGTGACTCCAATGTCTTCAGTTCAGGGTCCTCAATAAGTTTCTCGTAAGTATGTGCACTTATACGGCTAATTTGTTTACATTCCAAACCTAGTTCTCTGATCCTCTCAATTGTGCTCCAGGCAGTGGCTTCTCTTTGGTATCGCACATCCTACGGAGTACTTGGTACTATTTGTAGCTCTAGATCTTCTATTATTTGTTGAAGTTGTTGGATGGCTTTAGCAAGCTGTGCTACTTGATGATCCACTGGGTCCTCCTCCTTTTTCTCTAAGCTCGTCACAGAGCAAAGTTCTTTGTTGACTGCTTCTTTTACTCCAACCTGCTCTGCGAGTAGTTGTTCTTTCTCATGCTGGATCTGCACTTTATCCTCTTCAAACTTTTCTTGGAGGTCGTCCTTCTCTTGCTGTGCAACTTGGTGTTTATCTATCACTTCCTCTTGTGTTTGCTTCAAGGCCATTGTGGCCTATTTTTTTTCTTCGTGTGCATGACAAAGGTAAGCTTCAGTCGCATCGGCTAGTTTGCGGATTTGGGTAGGACCATCTCCCAACTTTGTTTCTTTTGATGGTGGGGGCGCAGTGGACACTGTGCAGCTGGATTGAAGCGCCTATTATACCCCTCGCAGTTCTGCTTCAATTATTTCATACATGCTCTCTTTCTTAGCTTCATTTCTCTGTAAAAGATCTTCTGAGGCATCCGATACAGCTGCGATGATGAAGTCAAATTCATCAAGAATGAGCACAATCTGCAACTTGGTTTTAATAGCTTTTGAATTCTTCCACGATGTGGGTTTCTTGGGAGAAACCTTTCTTTTGTTAGATGGCTCTGAATCATCAAGGGGATTATGTGGTGGTGTTACTTCACCTTGCTTCTATTGATCTTATTTTCCATTTTTCTCATCTTTATCTACTTTGTCATCACCTCCTCCAGGTGATTCTGAAGTAGTTTCTTCTGATGCATTTCTCAGCTACTGGACCTCTTATGTCTTCTTTTTTCTGCTAGTTCCAGGTGTATCATGCCCTTCACGAGTGACCACCAGGCTTCTGATTACTTCGGGATCGAACAGTTTTGCGAGGTCAATAGGGATAAGGATCTCTATAGGCCATTCCTTAGTTATTTCTTCTAGGTCCTACTCTATGAGTTTGTAATAACTCTGTAGTACTTCTTTGTGTTCGTCTCTGCGCGCAGTGATGTAGATAAAATGTTTGTCCACGTGGAACTTCACAAATGGACTGAACCTGTGCATGGTTTTTGGTGTTATACGAGAGACACCCTCGATATCCCTCTTTAACTGCAAGTAATAGGTGTGGAACATCGCATTTGACTACCATTGTTTTCCCATAACACTCGAATACCAGAGAGAAGTGAACTTCACGGTTAATGGTTCGGATGGCTCTATTTCAGGGAAGGTCACACCTTCCAACATCTCCCAAGCTATGAATGCGATGAGGATCAGTAGCCAACTAAAATGAAACTCATATCCCTGATCCTGAGCTTCACGGTAGTCTTGGTCTAACTAGTTCACTAAGTACTTTGCCCAGCTCATCTCTAGTCCCTCCACGCATTTTCCTGCGAGGTCAACAACAAACCCTATGACCTATGTGGGTCTATTCTTCCAGACTATCTTACCAGCAAGCAAAGCGCACTATGCTATTCTGGATGGAGGCTACCTTGTAGCCTCTCTTCCCCTTCTCCACATCACCATATGTATCTTTAATCTTTTGTGACAGGGCATGGTCTGCAACCTTCCCTGGATAAAAGTCTTACGGGTCTGGTCCCTGCATGCTCCATCCGGTGATATGATGGATCAGTGTTGGGTCGACGATGATGCATCTGTCTAGCCATAGGTAGATGCCATGGAAGCTCCATAGCAGGAGATTAACGCACGTGTTAACCTCACGGTGCCTTCCAAAATGGGGTATCTTCATTACGTTAAGGATGGTGGACTGCGCAAGGTCCATAGTCTATGGTTGGGGGATTATCCTCGAATTCTTCCCCTTCATCCTAGTCAAATACCTGTGAGAGGTGAGCATGTTGAAGTTCTTGTGATCCCCTGGATCAAATTCATTGATATTTAGTGTTGTGATCTTATCCAGTTGAGGCTTGCCTTTGTGTATCCCTTTCGAGAGGTACATAGTGACCAAGGTGTAGTCGAAGTCCCTGGGGACACTGTCACGATTCACCGCGCCGACCAGAGGCGGGATGCAGTCAGGCAGGATGGATGGGATTAACTTGGCATTCTCCAAGTCATCTTAATGCTTGGTTCTTTTCTCAACCGCATCTCGGGATGGTCTAGATCCACAAGCAGTCGACGGGGAGGCTTTCACTCCTCTCATCGATTTGAACTTCTTCGACAGACTTTTCTACAACACTAATTTCATCCGACATGCACACTCGAGATTAGATAACTCAGGTTGATGAACAAATGCTCAATGCCAAAGAACAGGTGGTGAAGTCTCAGTAAGCACAGCACAGAAACAATGAGTTCTCTTGTTGGCTCGGATACAATTCGTGAAAGTGTTGTCAGCGCGATAGTCGACGGAATAAGTAGATAGCGATGTAACGGATCCCTCCAATGGACAGGAGGCCTTCATCAATGCAATTTTGTCCATTGTGGCGCGGTCCCAACGGTCCGATGGTGAGATTCCTGATCATAATTGTTGTTCTAACCATTTGGGAACGTCAATCTAATGGTTATAATGCCTTCAATGGTCATATCGCTTTACCATGGTGAAGTTCCAACATGAGCTGCTCTGATACTCCGGCGAAGTTCAAATTTTGGAGACCTTCCTTCTGCGACGTCTTCTCTGGAACTTCCTGTAATTTCTCCAACTTTTCTTTCTTCTTGTTGAGCTTTCTAGTCTTCTTCCCTGTGATCTGTGTCTTGATATTCCTCTTTCCATTTTGATTCTTATCTCCTCTTGGAATAGTAACTTCGTGATGTTGGTGTTATTTCCTAAGGTTCAAGGGAAATGTTTATTCTCTGTTTGGGGTAGGTGTTCTACTCTCCTGTACAGACAGATGTTTCAAATATTCTTGTGTTCTTTCAACTTCAACATCCAAATTTCTGGTCCTCAGTAGCTTTGACTGGTTTTCTTGTTCTTCCAGTAAGTGTGCTATTCTCTTAGCCATGAAGTCTCTTAGTTGTTTCTTTTTCTATTCTAGAGCTTCCTCCTCTTTTCTTCAGGTCTGATCTTTCTCAATCCAGGTTTTTCCTAGTAGTATAGCAAATGGGGCATTGTTATCAACAAACTTAATGATCTCAAATTCTTCTTCTGTTGAAGTGTCATGAGCACTCATAGATGTCTGGGTAAGTCTTCCACATAGGGTTATCATCTTTCCTCTAAATAATCATATTCCTCCCAATGAAGGAATCATAGCAAGCTTTCCTAAAATTTCCCAAGTTCTTTCTGTCATAATATTCACCTGTGTTTCCTCATCCAGAACACAGTCTATGTCGAAGTCTCCTATTCTTGTTTCTATGCACTCTTTCTCTTTGAAGATCTCTGATAAGTTGATATCTGTGTGGTCATTCAGGGTTTCTTTCATTTGTAGTAATGCAGTCTCTTATTCTTTCTGGGGTTCTACCATGGTCTCAGTTTCTTGGTCTTCCTTAGGGTTTTCTTATCTCATATTCATTATTTAAACCTTAGCAATCATTCTAGGGCAATCCAGAACGTCATGGTCCATAGCTTTACAAAAAAGACAACAAGGTTTCCTACCATGGCATGCCTTAGAAAGGTGTCCCAATCTTCTGCAACTATAACAAAGATTTAATCCTCTCTTTCTCTTAAATGACCCCCAGCCTTTCTTGTACTGCGCACTAGGATCATGGTGGCTAACCTGCAGAAAATTCTTCCTAGGATCATGCATCCATTTATTAGTCCAAACATTATTTCTATGCATAGGAATAACATATATTTCATTATTTCTATCAGATCTACCCATATCAAACCTTCTTTCTTCTAGTTGTGCCCTAGTTTTCAAACTAGCATAAAATTTATCAAACATACCTAGATCCATACTTTTGAAAAAAAAATCCACTTATCTTACCTTTAACAAAGCACAAAGCTTTCAGATCTTACCTCTTTAATCAAAAAAATTCACTTTACCTTTATCAGAGCACAAAGCTTCCAAATCTTACCTCTTTTCTTCAGACCTGCCTCATCTCTTAGTACAGAACTTCGTAAGTCAAGTAGAGTATTGCACACTAAAGCAATAGATCTACGCACAGAGCTTTCTTTATTTTCCTCAGTTCCCAGCAATCATAGTTTCAAGTCCTGGCAACAGAACCATTTGTTGGCATGGGGGCAAACCCAGGGTTCAACGCTTCAACAACGCACCAACAAAACCCAAACTACTAGCCCTTTCGGCAACACCTGCGAAGTATATGAAGTCTCACCCAAGGTAGAGGCAAGGGTGGTTGCAGAACTCTAATGTCTGCAACCTAGCTGGGACACATATCTGTGATTACAACACCTTAACAGAGCACTTAGTGGTTTTCATTCATTATTACTTAGCCTTTGTCTACAAGCCAGATAAACCTTATTTACATCGCAGTGTAGTATTCAACAAGATTAAACACATTCAATCACTAAGCACATCAATATAGATTAGATCTATTATCTTATTCACATCATTAGGAACTAAGATATCATATTCATCTAAGCATACATCATTGCACTAAGCATTAATCATATGAACCATAAAACAACCATAATGCACAAAGCAACCACAACACATGATATACGTGGTTCACCCCCAGCCTGGGGCTACGTCCACCAACTCTTCGTCTTCTTTATTATATTTTGTCAATCTCCTTACATGCAAAAATCCTCAGAACCCACTCCGCATAGGACAAAAGATCTACGTGCACCTCGCTAGATCCTCCTTACCCGAGCTAGGTTTAAGCACAAAGCCTTCTTATTGTCTATACACAAGCTTCTTACAATCACTTGCACTTAGCTCTGCAAGTTCTCAACACATAGCATGCACAAAGAATTCACAACTATTACTCACACTTATCACAGCATCACACAGATGCCTATATTGTCCCCTCTTACATTGCCTAGACATCTATTTATACACTACAAAAGGGCCTAGACATGGGTAAATCCATGGACCCACATCCCCATACCCATTACATAATCCCAAAACCCAAAAATCCCTAAAAGGGGCCGAGATCCCGCGATCTCCGCTTCGACTTGTGCTCTTCCTTTGAAACCCTATTGAATTCCCAAAATAGGTCAAACCTGACCAAGGATCTCCAAAACGTGGTCAAGGGCCAACAACCCCAGAAGTTAAAAACTGCTAAAAATAGTAAATTACCAAAATTGCCAGAAAATTGTTTTGAACCAGTTGGAAAAGGTGGGTTGCCACCGATATCCACCTGGATAAATCCTCCCTCCTCAGGAAGCAATGGTGACCATTGCGTTGATTGCCCAAGGGAGATGAAAAAGAGTTTGTTGAATATGCATCTTTATGAGTTTGTTGCCTTGTTGGAGAAGTTGTGTTGCTTAGCTTGTTGAAGGTTGTCACGAACATGTGGCTGGCAGGGTTGGACCTTTTAACCAGTCTTGGTACATGAGATTCCTATTTGCAGAAGGAATATTTACACTTTGTTGCAATCTTGTCGACCTACTTCTATTGGATAGAAGGTGCTTGGGCCGAGGCTATAGTCGTTGCAGTATTCTTTTGTTCACCTTTTGAACAGATTATGAAGAAGATGAATTTTGTAGTATCATATACTTCCTTGCGGCATGTTAAGGTGAAATAGTAGTCATAACTACCTCTGGTATTATGTAGAGATGACCCCCAGAGAAAAAATGAAATTGTGGGGTCGAGACTCATAAAAAACATGGCGCTTCCACATATATGGTTGGCCCAAGAGAACATCACAAAAATATAGTGGGGCAACATCACATAATACCTCATCCTTGAAGGGTTGGATGTCGTATGACAATCGACATTGTTGGCTGATACGGAGATCTCGTCCCTGGCGAAGCCACCCGATGTTGTATGACTATGAGTGTGGTGTTGTCGACAATCCCAACTATTTGACGACCTCTACTAAGATGAGGTTCTTCTAGATTCTGATATCAACAATAAAATGCAGTGGGGTCCCCTTCACACATATATGTGAATGAAAAAGGCACTCCCCCTCTTCAGCATCTGTTCATTTTTCCAGTTGAATTGTTGTGGTCGTGACAATAGAAGTGGGGTCTACATCGATGATCTGTCTTTTACCATTATTTTCAGAATCAGATTATGAATCAGGGTCTGGCTCCTTGTCTTTGATCTCGGACACCAATGATTGTTTTGAGTGACATTCCTCGATGTTGTGCCAGGGGATTTTGTGGAAATCGAACCATTTTCCCTTGTCCTTCTTTGTCTTCCCGTGACCCTTCTTTTCTTGTGGCTTGGACTAATTTTCAGGAAGTTGTTTGTTAGGGACATATTTATCATACTTTGGTTGTTGCAGATTTTCAGATCCAAACTCCCATTTGTTCTGGTGCCTAATTTTCTGCTTGATTTTAACAGCATATTGATGCGCAACATCAAGTGATGAGATATTCAGAAAATCCATTTCAATTTGGATGTATCTGTGTAGAGCCTCGCGGTATTTGAGAACCAAATGTTGCTTGAAGTCTTTGATACCCATCTTGGTGTGCAAGGTATCGAAGGTATTGGTGAACTCTAGAATTGTTTGGCCCCTCTCTTGCCGCAGTGTGGTCCATCTCATATATTGGTCCTCATAGTTTCCAACAGGGTAATATTGTTCCTTTACCACGTCCACAAAAAAATCCCAAGTGGGATCAGCCCCATATATTCCAGAATCTTATGTGGAACTTTGCTCCCACTAAGTTTCCCACCAATGTTTTACATGGGGGCGAGCTATAAGGAGTGCGAAGGTGATCTTTTCCCTATCAAAAAAAACTTGAACAGGGAAATAACCTTCTAGAAAATTTAACCATTTGTCTAGGGCATCCGCATCTAGCTGACCTTCAAATACGGGACTATCAAAATTAACATGTACCTTGAAAGGAGAGGTGCTTCCAAAGTGGTTGTTTGATGAATATTTTCATGTTTCTATTGGCAGGTGTTGAAGGATGTGGGAAAAATTCTCCATCATTTCGTCCCTCTGTCGCGTGCGAGCTTGCTCAAGAAACAAATTGATAGAATCATCTTCTCCATTGTTTTTTTTTTTCTTCCACCATGGAGGTTTTCTTGGGTGTGCGAGAGCGGTTTTCCTTAAGAGAGACAAGCTTGAGACCCAACTTGTTATACTCAGACCTCGTTGGGGACATGCACTAAAAAATGATCAAGAGCAGCTTGCTCTGATACCACTAATCTGGATTATTTTCGGCACGAAATGAGAGTGAAGATATAATAAAGAAATGTATAGATATATCTCAAATATCCAATAATATAACAGAAATGTATCAGAGATGAAACCATAAACATAGAGATACGGTAATACACATTTTTCTATTAATGCGAGAAAATGTACAAAGACTGTAAAAATACAAAGTGAAAGACTCGCTAGAATGGTGGAAGCTTATCTTTGAGAAGACATGTGTCCACTACTCGCATTCATAAGAAGATGATTTTACAATGAATCTCCAAAGGCCTTTTTATCATAAATAAAATCCAAAACCCTAACCCTGGAAGATGAAAAGCCAACAGTTTTGTGGACCCCATTTTGGGTAGTTTGGTGTATCAACTTCCAGGGGTTGTAACTTTGGCATACGATATCCGTTTGGGGCGCATGATAGCTCGTTGGAAAGGTATCGCCAAGGAGATTCATTTCGCGGGATAATTCAAAGCCTTCAGCTATCATTGAGAATCTCAATCCCACAAATCCTTCGTTTAGGCCCTCAAAATGGCCTCGAAAGTTAAAAACTGCTAAAAATAGTAAATTGCCAAAAATGCCAGAAAATTGTTTTGAGATGGTTGGAAAAGGTGGGTGGTCACCAATATACACTTGGATCAATAATACCTCATTAGGAATCAATGGTATCCATTGTGTTGAGTGCCTGAGGGA
Source organism: Picea engelmannii (assembly GCA_009831015.1). Taxonomy (NCBI): domain Eukaryota; kingdom Viridiplantae; phylum Streptophyta; class Pinopsida; order Pinales; family Pinaceae; genus Picea; species Picea engelmannii. The sequence continues at coordinate 34,967 of ML781436.1, read as the reverse complement.
GAGGGAAAAGCGTTTGTTGAATCTGCATCTTGATGAGTTGTTTGCCTTGTTGGAGAAGTTGCGCTGCTTAGCTTGTTGAAAGTTGTCACAAACATGTGGTTGGGAGGGTTGAACATTTTTAACCAGTTTGGATACATGATATGCATGTGTGCAGAACGAATCTTTTCACTTTGCTACAATCTTGTCGATCTGCTTCTATTGGATAGAAGGTGCTTGGGCCAAGGTCGTAGTGGTTGCAGTATCCTTATGTTCACCTTTTGAAAAGATTGTGAAGAACTTAATTTTGTAGTATGATATACTAACTTGAGGCATTTTTTAGGTGAAACAGTAGTCGGAACTACCTCTGGTATTCTGTAGAGATGACCCCCCAGAGAAACAATGACACTACGGGGACGTGACTCATAAACAACATGGTGCTTCCACATATATGGTTGGCCCTAGAGAACATCACAGACATCCATTGGGGAAACATCACATAATACATCATAATTGAAGGGTTGGATGTCGTATGACAATCGATATTGTTGGATGACACAAAGTTATCGTCTCTGGCGAAGCCACCCGATGTTGTATGGATGCAGGTGTGGTTTTGTCGACAATCCCAATTGTTTGATGACCTTTGTTGATATGAGGTTCTTTTGGCTTCTTCTATAAACAATAAAATGTAGTGGATTCCCCTTCACCCACATCTGTGAATGAAAAACGCACTCCCCCTCTTCAGGATATGTTGGTTCTTCCGGTTGAATTTTTGCAGTCACGATAATAGCAGTGGTGTCTGCGTCGATGATATGTATTTTACCGATATTTTCATAGTTAGATTCGGAATCAAGGTTCGGCTCCTTGTCTTTGATCTCGACCACCAATTATTGTTTTGAGCGACATTCCTTAGTGTTGTGCCAGGGGATTTTGTGGAAATCGCACCATTTTTCGGTGTCCTTCTTTGTCTTCCCATGACCGTTCTTTTCCTATGGCTTGGACTGGTTTTCAGGAAGTTGTTTGTTAGGGTCATCTTTATCATACTTTGGTTATTCTGTATTTTCAGATCCGAACTCTCATTTTTTCTGGTGCCTACATTTTTGCTCGATTTTAACAGCATATCGATACGCAACACCAAGTGATGAGATATCAAAAAAATCAATTTCAGTTTGGATGTATCAATGTAGAGCCCCGTGGTATTTCAGAAGAAAATGTCGCCCGGAGTCTTTGATACCCAACTTGGTGTGCAATGTATGGAAGGTATTGTTGAACTCTGTAATTTCTTGGCCCCTCTCTTGTCGCAGTGTGGTCCATATCATATACTGGTCCTCATAGTTGCCAATAGGGTAATATTGTTCCTTTACCGCATCCACAAAAAAATCCCAAGTGAAATATTGTGCCAGGGGATTTTGTGGAAATCACACCACTTTCCAGTGTCCTTCTTTGTCTTTATGTTACCCTTCCTTTCATATGGATTAGGATGGTTTTCTGGAGGCTATTTGTTAGGGTCATCTTTATCATGATTTGGTTGTTGTGGATTTCCAAACCAAAACTATCGCTTGTCCTGGTGCTTAAATTTGTACTCAATTTTAACAACATATCGATAAGAAGCACCCAATGATGAGATGTCCAAAAAATCCATTTATATTTGGATGTATCTATGTAGCACCCCATGGTATTTCAGAACCAAATGTTACTTGAAGTCTTTGATACCCAACTTGGTGTGCAATGTATGGAAGGTATTGGTGAGATCCATCACTGATTGGCCCCTCTCTTGACGTAGTGTGGTCCATCTCATATAATGGTCCTCATAGTTGCCAACAGGGTAATATTGTTCCTATTAATGAGCGAAAATGTACAAAGACTGTAAAAATACATAGTGAAAGACTCGCTAGAATGGTCGCAGCTTATCTCTAAGAAGAGATGTGTCTGCTACTCGCAATTGCAAGAAGATGATTTTAAAATGAGGCTCCAAAGGCATTTTTATCATAAATAAAATCCAAAACCCTAACCCTGGAAGATGAAAAACCAACAGTTTTGTGGACCCCATTTTGGGTAGATTGGTGTATCAACTTCCCGAGGGCGTAACTTTGGCATACAATCTTCGTTTGGGGCGCATGATATCTCGTTGGAAAGGTATCATCAAGAAGATTCATTTAGGGGGTTCAATCAGAGATTCAATTACAGGGTTCATTTAGGCCCTCAAAATGGCCCTGGAAGTTAAAAACTGCTAAAAATAGTAAATTACCAAAATTGCCAGAAAATTGTTTTGAGCCAGTTGGAAAAGGTGGGTGGCCACCGATATCCACTTGGATCAGTTGTATCAGAGCATGTTTCTCTTGATCTCATTTTTCAAGTGCATTTCCCTGACACGGTCCAAGTATAGCAATTTCAGTCTCGAACTTGTCTCTCTTGAGGAAAATCTCTCTCGCACGCCCATGAAACCCTCCATGGTGGAAGAAATGAAAAATGACAAAGCAAATGATTCTATAAATTTGTTGCTTGAGAAAGCTCTCACGTGATAGAGGGATGAAATGATGGAGAATTTTTCTCACATCCTTCAACGCCTACCGATAAAAACTTGTGCGTCTTCATCAAATGACCACTTTGGAGGCACCTCACCTTTCAAGGTACAAGTTAATTTTGATATTCCCGTATTTGAAGGACATATAGATGTGGATGCCCTAGAAAAATGGTTAAATATGCTAGAAGGTTATTTCTTTATTCATAATTTCTCCGACGGAGAAAATATCACCTTCGCACTCCTTAAGGCTCTCCCCCATGTCAAACATTGGTGGGAAACTTACTAGGAGAAAATTTCCACATAGGAGTGTGGAATATATGGGGTCGAGCCCAATTGGTATTTTTTGTCGATGCAGTCAAGGAACAATATTACCCTGTTGGAAACTATGACAACCAGTACATGAGATGGACCACACTGCGTCAAGAGAGGGGCCAATCAATGATGGAGTTCACCAATACCTTCCATACATTGCACACCAAGTTGGGTATCAAAGACTTCGAGTAACATTTGTTTATGAAATACCATGGGGCGCTACATAGATACATCCAAATTGAAATGGATTTTTTGGACATCTCATCATTGGGTGCTTCTTATCGATATGTTGTTAAAATCGAGTACAAATTTAAGCACCAAAACAAGCAATAGTTTTGGTTTGGAAATCCACAACAACCAAATCATGATAAATACGGCCCTAACAAATAGCCTCCAGAAAACCATCCTAATCCATAGGAAAGGAAGGGTAATAGAAAGACAAAGAAGGACACTGGAAAATGGTGTGATTTCCACAAAATCCCCTGGCACAACACTGATGAATGTCTCTCAAAATAGTCATTGGTGGTTGAGATCAAAGACAAGGAACCAAACCCTGATTCAAAATCTGATTCAAAAAATAAAGGGAAAAGACATATCATCGATGCAGATCCCACTGCTACTTTCGCGACCGCAACAATTCAACTAGAAGAACCAGTGGATCCTGAAGAGGGGGACCACCTTTTTCATTCACGGATGTGGGTGACGGGGACCCCGCTACATTTTATTGTTGATAGTGGAATCCAGAAGAAGCTCATCTCAGCATAAGTCATCAAACAATTGGGATTATCAACAACACCACACTTGCATCCATTCAACATCGAGTGGCTTCACTAGGGATGAGACCTCTATGTCAGCCAGCCATGTCAATTGTCATACGGAATCTATCCCTTCAAGGATGAGGTATTATGTAATGTTTCCCCACTAGATGTATGTGATGTTGTAATGCACCCAACCCCTAAATACCCTTTCTAGGGATGGGGCATAAAATCTTTTTCTTACTCTAATCATCTCAAATCATTTCTTTGATGTCTTCCTCCTCTTCTACTCACTCATATCTTTCTAATGATTGTTATCAGGCTCTAATCTGATCTCTGGTTTGCAATATATGGCCTCCAGAATTTCTTCGGGCATTATGAGTTGAGGACCATGTGTTCCAATCTGTTTGTACCCTCTCTAGGTTCCTACCTCCCACAGGGTAGGTCCATTCATCGTCAAATCCAATGATGGAACTTGATCGTCATATAACACACGGGCTAGAGGGGAATTCAGTGTTGAACGACCCTTTTCTCTTCTGCAAGCATGTCCTTCGGAGTCCCGAACTCTTGAAGTCCTGAAGGAACCTAAAATCTTGCCACATGTCTCTGGCCTTCAGGCCTTTCGACTTATTCTCAATGATTCATCCCAAACCTCTTGAATCCCGAAGGGTCCAACCTCGTACATGTTGACATACTAGATGTGGAGGTAAGGACAGGTGGGTCCCGAGCACTTCACCCACCAAATGGACCAACCAGGTAAGTACTAGGGGTGACACACAGCAAGGTGGAGATGAAATGTGGCCCGTACATTAGGTGACACGTGTCACATTTTAATGGGAACATAGGGTCTATGAAACGTACGAATCCAGGTGAAACTTGGTACGTCAAATGTGGGTCCATGTCTCTTTGGGTGACATCAGCATGCCATGTCACCCCAGGTTGATAGCCTTCCAAGCCCTTTAATATCACGGTCAAGGTGTGTCCACATAACCCCTGGATCAACGGCCTTTTTTACTTCATAACTTTGGCATTCGAGGGATCTGTGTTGTGAATTCCTCCTTGCTCCCAAAGTGGTCAGCATCGAGCTAACCATGGTCTAGACCTAACGGTTAGGGGAGATCCCAAAGGGTCCCTAGATCTATGATCCTTGCCACTTCGCAGCTCCGGCCTTTAGGGGTTTCGTCATTATGGTCGCTCCGCTCTCCTGAAGAAAGACTCAGCCAAAGTATTGTACGTGGGTCCCTCCATTGGTTTATCTAATAGTTAAGAGGGGCTCTTAATGGACTCCCCAGATCCACAGATCTCAACACTTTGTAACTTCAGCGTTCGGTGATTTTGGTGCTTTAACATATCTATTCTCCCAAAGCAGGACTTCGCCAAAGTTACCTCGGTGTAAACCCAATGGCCAAGGGGACTCCCAAATACCCTCAAATTGGTGGCTCATGATACTTCGTGATGGGTAAATGGATCAATTTTTAATGATGGGGCAGGTCTATCTTCCACGGTTAGGGAAACTACCAAGCGTTGGTCAAAATTATGAGTAACCATAAATATCATTTGCCTTCGCCCTGTTTACAAATGGTTAGGTCAAAACACTCTGGAGCTCCAAACTGCTAGAGTTCTGAAGCTAGAAAGTCTCAGCTCTTTTTGGGCCTCGCACAGGGCTCCCAGACCTTGGTCACATAGGTCCTTCAAAAATCTTGTGGACTACGTGATAGCCTCTTAGACGTGAATTGGTTAAGGACACGGGCATGAGCTCTCGGTCACATGGGTGAAAGATCTGAAGAAGGTGCCCTCCTTCCATTGTGTTTGAACTCAGTATTCCTGCGAAGGTAGATTCTAGAGGTCAATAGGACTTAATCATCCTAGTAATCCTTCCCCAATACACTTGCAGATTTACATTCCACAACTCTCTAACTGCTAAGTTGCGGAAAGAAGAAGACCATTCAAAATCATGGATTCACAGAGAAGCAACACATATTTCTACCTTAATCATCCATTACATAACTCAGTCATAGACATATAAATGTATCCAATCATCATTTCCATTTCAATACACAGAGTATGAAAATACTTATCAGAGAACCAGAATCTATTAAGTGACTTCTTAAAGGGGTTATTGTTTCCACCCAACCATAGGCATAGCCACTCCTGAATGGATTTACCATTGGCTACCCCCAAGCTAGACCATGATGCTCTGAGAGAGACTCTTTCTTCTTGCTTAGTGATAGTCAGGGATGGAGGTTACTCTCCTCCTCCCACGGGATCTTGGCAATCATTTTTCCCTGTACCAAGCAAGGAGGTATGCACGAGTACTTCCACAATCACTTGTTAGCCACATTTATCATCTTACAATGGAAAACCCTATCAACATATCCTTACGCCTAGAACGAGATCATTTCTTAGTTCTTCCTCGAATCAGAGAGTTGCAAGCCCTCTTTTATCTTCTCGAGATTGGTCTTTTGACTCTGCTCGCTCGCACAATTCTGCCTCTGGCCATGAATTACCTCTTTTATTTCCTTCCTCAACAAGGTTCCATGGGTATGAATCCTCGGCTCGTGGTCGGGTCTAGAAGTATTGCAGATGGGTACTATGCCCCATCTCCTCATTAACTCTTGAGGAGGACTCTTCCAACTACCAATCTGACTAGTAATCCATTTCTTGGTCAGAGGATTATTTTGATTCTAATTCATTAAATTCAATAAGGTATTGGTTTGGTGGGGGTCATCTCAACCGTTTATGGTTCCCCTCACCATCTCTCTCATAACATCCATGGTCTATCTTGACAAACCCCCCTTTCAACAGTTATGCAACACCTTTCCATTTTCTATTAATAACAGAAAATACATACATTGACCTTTTTTAACAAAAAGGTTCATCAAATCAAACATTCACACATATCTAGTCTTCCATAGTCTCTTGGCCAGTTATAGTTATATTTAAAAAACTGGGGGAAACAGGGGTATTACAATCTCATCCCCCTTAAAGGAACATCATCCTCAATGTTATATCTGTCGATGTGCTTTGTATGTACAAAAGTAAACAAAAATGGGTATGCTTGTTTCATGGCATCCTCCATTTCCAATGTAGCCTCATCTCGGCCAAAGTGTTTTCACTGCACCTTGACCTATACAATGGTTTTGTTCCTTAGTGGGGTTTCCTTCCGCTCTATTATGAATTTTAGTTCTAGCATGAATTCTCCCTCTGGTTCCACCTAAATCACAGACCAATCAATTATATGATTAGAATCATGTACATATCTCTTTAATAATGAAACATGGAAAACATTATGTGCCTTCACTGTGGGAGGAAGTGCTAATATATAATCTATCGGTCCCACTATATCTAAAATTTCAAAGGGTCCACAATACTGAGGTGCCATCTTGGCACAAGCTCCCATTCTCAAGGATATTTTCCTGGGTCTAACTCTGAGATACACATGATCCCCTATTTTGAACTCTCTAGGAGTTCTCTTTCGGTCTACATAGATTTTCTGTCTATCTTGAGCTATTTTCATATTCTGCATTATCTAAAATACTTATTTTCCATTTCTTTCAGCATGTCTGGCCCAATTGTAACTTTATCTACTGGGTTATCCCAACTGATTGGAATATTTCATTGTCTACCATAGAGGTCCTCAAAAGGTCTCATCTTCAATGACTCTTGATAGCCATTGTTGTAGGCAAACTCTACCAGTGGTAGGTAGTCTTCCCACTTCTTAGGTTGATGCATTACATGCATCCTTAACATGTCCTCTAACACTTGATTTACCCTCTCTGTCTGTCCATTAGTTTGAGGGTGATAGGTTGTGCTAAATAGAAATTTAGTTTCAAAACCAACAAATAGAGATTTCCATAAATTTGAAGTGAATTTTGTATCTCTGTCAGATAGGATCTCCTTAGGCATGCCATGCAACCTAAATATGTCTTTCATGAAAATATTGGCAATGTCTATTTCCTTGCAAGTTGACTTGAAGGGAACGAAGTGAGAATCTTTGCTCAATTTTTCCACCACCACCATGATGGCGTCATTTTGTTTGGTCGATTTTGGTAATTAAGTGATGAAATCCATGGAGATGGTTTCCCATTTCCATTCTAGAATTGGTAGGGGATACAACAACCCTGCTAGATGTCAGTGTTCTCCCTTAACATGCTGACATTCTATACATTTAGCCAAGTAATCAACTATATCCTTCTTCAGTCTCGACCAATAAAATAGTTTCCTAGTGGTTGTGATCATCCTCTGATAACCATGATGAGCAGTATATGGTCTTATATGCAGTTCATCCATCATGAACCTCTTCAAATCGTCATGGTTTGGAATATACAACCTACTTTTGTAAGTTAGCAAGACATCATTCAACAATTGATAACCTTCGTACTTCATCCCTATGGGCTCTTGCTCTAAGTACGATTTTACAGTTTTGAAAAATGCATATGTTTCTTGTGAAATTTTGACTCTCTCCATGACATCCATTTCACAGGTTCTTACAGCTACCGGGTGAATCATTTTCACACTTCTTCTAAGGGAATCAACCACCCTATTTTATTTTCCTTTGATATGTTTGATTTCAAAATAAAATTCACTAAAGAGAGCCATCCATCTAGCTTGTCTAGCATTAATTTTTGGTTGGTCAAACAAGTACCTCAACCCACAATGATCTTTCATCGGCACAAATCTTCTACCCAGGAGGTAATGCCTCCACATATTTAAAGCATGCACTATGGCCGCCAATTCTAGATCATGGGTCACATAATTGTTTTCATGCTCATTCAATTTACTGGATTCATAGCAGATTACATGTTCTTCTTACATAAGGACTCCTCCGAGTCCATCCTTGCAGGCATATGTACACACAAGGAATTCATTTTTTGGATCCACAATATTCAGCACAAGTGCATTGGTTAGAATGCATTTCATCTCTTGGAATATCTCTTCACATTCATGATGTCTAAAGGAATTTAACTCCCTTTTTCTGAAGAGAAGTGATTGTGCAACCAATCTTGGAAAATCCTTTTATGAACCTCCAATAGTATCATGCTAGGCCCATAAAGGATCTGATATCATATACATCCTTTGGGGTAGGCCAATCCATAATGTCTTTGATCTCATCAGGATCAACTACCACCCATTCTTTAGAAATAACATGGCCTAAGTAATGGACTTGTTTCTGGAAAAAATCAAACTTACTAAGCTTAGCATAGAGTTTATGTTCTCTTAGTACTTGAAGTACTAGATTAATATGCTCTTCATGCTCCTCCCTATTCTTATAATAGAATAGGATATCATCAATAAAAACCAATACAAATCTATCTAAGAATTTACTGAGTACATTATTCATTAAGCACATAAAAGTGGTGGGTGCATTGGTTAGCCCAAATGGCACCACCACAAATTCATAGTGACCATATCTTGTCCTAAAGGTTGTTTTGTGGATGTCTTCATTCTTAATTTGGACTTGATGGTATCCATACCTCAAGTCAATCTTGGACAAAATTGTAGCACCCCTTAATTGGTCAAACAAGTCATTGATCATTGGCAATGGATACTTATTCTTTATGGTAATCTTATTGAGTTTCCTATAGTCTATGCACAACCTAAGTGTGTCATCCTTCTTTTTCACAAACAAGGTTGGTGCTTCCCATGGAGACACACTAGGCCGAATGTATCTGTTTTCCATCATTTCCTTTAGTTGTAGCTTGAGCTCAACCAGCTCTGGCATACTCATTCTATAGGGTGTTCTAGACGATGGCATCGCTCCTGGTGCAAGTTCTATTGAAAATTCAATATCTCTTCTTGGAGGTAGACCTGGTACCTCTTCTGGGAACACATATTTATACTCTCTTAATAAGGGATGGTCCTCTAGGATTGGTTTGTTGTCCTCAACAAAGTCCAACACTTGTATTGCATACAAAGGACATCCTTTTCTACAATACTTCTTCACTTGAAGGGATGATACTTTTCTCACTGAGACATGATTTTGAATTCCTTGTCGGGTTATCTTTCTCCCTTCTTCATTTTCACACTCCAAAGTTTTGTTGTAATAGTCCAACTTGGTTTTAAGGGAAGCCAAACATTCCATGCCAATTAGTAGGTCATAAGATCCTAAAGGGAGTATGTTTAGAGTTGATTGGGTGGGTAATCCACTCATAATGAAATGGCATGCTGGTATGACCTATGTTACCTTTCTCTTGGTTCTAGTGGCTAGTTGTACCAGCCATGATTTAACATGATTAACTTGTTGCAATTTACATTTCTCAACAGTTTGAGGGGAAACATAACTCAAATTAGAACCAGGGTCAATTAAAATGGAAACTAGATGGTTGAAAATTATACCTTCCATCTCCACCACTGAAGCTTGGTGTTCGTCTTGTCTATTATCCAAGGCTGCATAAATATGTGGTATGCTCCTAGCCACATAATTGACTATGGTAGCCTCTTGGATGTTGTATACCCTCCTACTTTTATGTTGCCTATATGGGAAGTCCCTCAGCAGATGTTCTTCTTTACAACCCCAACATTTCAAGGGTTCTCTCTTTGTGTTATCAGTCTTACATGGGGCTGCTCCAAAGGGTTTATTTCCACTCTGAGAGGGGAAATTTTGTTGGTGTACACTTTTAGCAGGAAGGCTCATCTTAGAAACTTTCCCATAAATCTTGAATATTGAGGATTTAAACCCCTTATTCTTGAATCCTAAAGTGCTTTTCTTCTTCCAGGCCTCATGAGGTTTTGTTTTATTCTTGAACTGCTCAAAGCAATACATTGCCTTCTGGTAGTGTCTTATAAGGTATTTGGCTCATCATTCAATTATGTCCCGGAAGGACAGAGGAATTCCACTAATAAATTGTTGCATCTTCACATTTTCATCTTTGATCTAGGGCACGTACCTTATCGGCTCAAGGAATTTATTGATATATTACTCTATTGTGAGTTGTCCCAACTTGAGTTAATAGAACTCCTTGGTCTTCCCATCAAATTATTTCTCTGACATGTACTTCTTATTGAAGTATTTCTCAAATTGTTTCCATGGAAATTCCTTCTCATGGACTCCTTTCACGTTACTAAGGTCCTCCCACCAAATGGAGGCATTTCCATTTAGGTTAAAAATGGTTATTCGAACCTTTAAATTTTCATAGTAGTCATGGACTTTTAAGTACTTCTTCAAGCCAAGAAGCCAAACTTTTTCTTCTTCCCCCTTCTTAAATTATCCATCGAAAATGGGTGGTTTGTCTTTCTTGAACTCTTCAAGGTCATGACTCTTGGAATGTTTCCTCTTCTTTCCTCTCTTCTGGGAATGTGAACTAGTTTTTCTACTAGAAGATTCCTTGGAGTTGTCAGTTTCCTCAGTAGAGGATTCTTCCGATGAGTGTCTCTTGGCTCCATGTTGGGCCTTCTTTGAGGTGCTCCTCCTTGTGTGGCCAATTTCAAGGCCATTATTCCATATCTCAAGTGGGCTCTAGGTTTTATTCGTATGATGTTTGTCCACATGATTGTTTTTTGGTCCATGTTGCAGCTGCCTTTGTATATCTGATAAGCTCTGCAGTAAAACTGCATTAATTTAAGTTTGATTTTCCTGCTCTTTTATTAGCCTTTCATTGTTAGCCTTACATCTCTGTAATTTTTCCATGAGGCTTCTTATAGTTTCATCAAGTCTGGAGGGGTTTCCACTACCCTCCTTTCATCATATTATTCCTCTCTATTGTGGGATATTCCCCCCAATTCATGGTTTGTCACCATCCTTTATGTTGTAGTTTTCCTATGGTCCACTGATTGTTTAAGTGTCGATAAAACATTCTATGTTAGTTAATGATATATTAGTTTTATTGACAACACACAGTTCAAATTTTTCAAAACATATGCAACAACATAAAGTTGTATTCTTCCCTTTAGTAGAGGTTTAATTAAGCCTCTTAAGAATGGGGTAAGATAGGGTGTCACCCCTAAACATTCTCTAATAATATTTTAAGCAACTCGTTCATGAGCCCAAGCAGGCCAAGTGTTGTAACCATGCTCTGATAAAAATTTGTAACACACCTAACCCCTAAATACCCTTTATAGGGTGGAGCATCAAACATTTTGCTTACTATAATCATCTCAAATAATCTCTTTGAGGTTTTCCTCCTCTTCTTCTCACTCGTAGCTTTCTAACGACTATTGTCGGGCTCTAATCCGATCTTTGAATTTGCAAGATATGGCCTCTCGAAGTTCTTCTGGTGTTATTAGTTGAGAACCATGTGGTTCCAATCCGTTCATACCCTCTCTAAGTTCCTACCTCCCACAGGGAAGGTCCATTCACCATCAAATCCAATGGTAGAACTTTATCCTCATCTAACACACAGGCTAGAGGGGAATTCAGTGTTTAGTGCTTTGGCACTAAACGTTCATTTTCTCTTCTGCACCCATGTCCTTCGGAGTCTCGAAGTCCCGAAGTCCTGAAGGAACCTGAAATCTCGCCATGTGTCTCTAGCTTTCAGTCCTTTTGGATTATTCTCGATGCTTCACCCCAAACCTCTGAAGTCCCAAAGTCCCAGACTCCCGAAGGGTCCACACTCATACATGGCGGCATACTAGACGTGGAGGTAAGGACAGGTGGGTCCCGAGTACTTCACCCACCAAATGAACTAACCAGGTAAGTACTAGGGGTGACATGCGGCAAGGTGGAGATGACATGTGGCCCCTATAATGGGTGGCACATGTCACATTTTAATGGGCACATAGAGTCTATGAAACGTAAAAATCTAGGTGACACGTGGTACACCAAATGTGGGAGCATGTCTACCTGGGTGATGTCAGTGTGCCATGTGACCCCGAGATGATATCCTTCCAATCCCTTCAATCTCACAGTCAAGGTGTGTCCATGTAACCCCTGGATCGACGACCTTCGTTACTTTGTAATTTCGGCATTCGGGGGATCCATGGTGTGAATTCCTCCTTGCTCCCGAAGGCGTTACCGTCAGGCTAACCATGACCTATATCTAATGGTCAGGGGAGATCCAAAAGGGTCCCTAGATCTACGGTCCTCGCCACTTCGCAGATCCAGCCTTTGGGGGTTTTGGCATTATGGTCGCTCCAATCTCCCAAAGCAATAATCCGTCGAAGTACCGTACACAGTTCCCTTCACTGGTTGATCAAACAGTTAAGAGGAGATCTTAATAGACTCCCCAAATCCATGGATCTTAGCACTTTGTAAATTCATCATTTGGGGAGTTTGGTGCTTTAACATTCCTATTCTCCCAAAGTAGGAATTCACTGAAGTTACCTCGACGTAAATCCAACGACCAAGGGGACTCCCAAATACCCTCAAATCGGTCACTCGCGTTACTTCACGATGGGTAAATGGATCAAGTTTTAATGGTGGGGCAGTTCTATCTTCCACGGTTGGGGAGACCTCCAGGTGTCGATCAACCTTATGGGTAACCTTAACTATCATTTTCCTTCGGTATGTTTACAAATGGTAAGGTTGAGACACTCTGGAACTACGAACTCCCGGAGTTCTGAAGCTAGAAAGGCTCAGCTCCTTTCGGGTCTAGCATAGGGCTCCCAGACCTTGGTCACATGGATCCTTCGAAAATATCATCGGATATGCGTTAACCTCTTAGCCATGAATTGGTTAAGGACATGAGCATGAGCTCTCGATCACATGGGTGAAATATCTTAAGGAGGCACCCTCCTTCCATCAAGTTTGAACTTAGTATTCCTGCAAAGGTAGATTCTAGAGGTCGACGAGACTTAAGCATCCCAGTAATCCTTCCCCAACACTCTTGCATATTCACATTCCACAAATCTCTAACTGCTAAGTTGCAGCAAGAAGAAGACCATTCAAAAACATGGATTCACAGAGAGACAACACATATTTCCACCTTAATCATCCAATACATAACTCAGACATAGACATATAAATGTATTCAATCACCATTTCCATTTCAATACACAAAGTATAAAAATATTGATCAAATAACCAGAATTCGTGAAGTGACTGTTGAAAGGGGTGCCTATTTCCACCAAACCATAGGCACAACCACTCCTGAACGGATTTACTGCTAGCCACCCCCAAGCTAGACCATTATTCTCTGAGAGAGACTCTTTCTTCTTGCACAGTGACATTCAGGGACAGAGGTTACTCTCCTCCTCCCACGGGATCTTGGCAACCAGATTTCCTTGTATCAAGCAAGGAGTTCTACACGAGTACTTCCATAGTCACTCATCATCCCCGTTTATCAGCTTGGAATGAAAAACCTCGTCAACAGCTTATTGCACCTAGAATGAGCTCATTTCTCAGTTCTTCCTCGAACCAGAGAGTTGCAAGCGCTCTTTTCTCTTCTCGAGATTGGTCTTTTGACTCTACTCTCTTGTGTAGTTCTACCTCTGCCCACAAATTACCTATTTTATTTCCTTCCTCAACAAGGTTGTGTGGGTCTGAATCCCCATCTCATGGTCAATTCTGGAAGTCTTGCATATGGGTACTCTACCCCATCTCCTCATTAACTCTTGAGGAGTACTCTTCCAGCTACCAATCTGACTGGTAATTCATTTTTGGGTCAGAGGATTGTTTTGAGTCTGAGTCATTAAATCCATTAAGGTATTGGTTTGGTGGGGTTCATCTCAACCATTTATGGTTCCCCTCTCCATATCTCTCATATCATCCATGCTCTATCTTGGCAAACCCCCCTTTCAGCAGTTATGCAACACCTTTCCATTTTCTATTAATAACCAAAAATACATACATTGACCTTTTATAACAAAAATGTTCATCAAATAAAACATTCACACATATATAGTCTTCCATAGTCTCTTGGCCATTTATAGTTATATTTACAAACTGGGGGAAACATGGGTATTTCATATGTTATGTTGGGCGAGCCATATATGTGGAAGCACCATGTTATTTATGAATCTTGACCTCGTAGTGTCATTATTACTCTGGGGGGTCATCTCTACAGGATATCAGAGGTAGTTCCAACTACTGTCCCACCTAAATAGTGTCTCAAGGTAGTATCTCATACTACAAAATTCAGCGTCTTCAAAGTCTATTCAAAAGGTGAACATAAGAACACAGCAACCACTGCAGCCTTGGTCCAAGCACCTTCTGTCCAGCAGAAGCAAGTCGAAAAGATTTAATAAAATCTCAAGGATTCCTTCTTCAAATAGTCATCTCATGTATCCAGACTGGTTAAAAAGTTCCAACCCTTCCATCCATAGGTTCGTGACAACCTTCAACAAGCTAAGCAACGCAACTTCTCCAGCAAGGCAAGCAGCTCATCAAGATACAGATTCAACAAACGCTTTTCCCTCTCCCCTGGGAACTCAATGCAATGGAGACCATTTCTTTATAAGGAGGGAGGATTGACCCAAGTGGATATCGGTGTCCACCCACCTATTCCAACTGGCTCAAAACAATCTTCTGGTAACTTACTAGTTTTAGTAGTTTTTCAGTTCCTGAACTTTCGAGGCCATTTTGAGGGCCTAAATGAAGTTTTTTCGAGATCGAGCACCTCAATAATAAGCAAAGTATTTAATTGAGCCCAAAAAATTAATCTCATTGACGATACCTTTCCAATGAGTTATCGTGTGCCCCAAACGGAGATTATATGCCAAAGATACGCCCTTGGGAAGTTGATACACCAAATTACCCAAAACGGGGTCCACAAAACTGTTGGCTTTTCATCTTCCGGGGTTAGAGTTTTGGATTTTATTTATGTTAAAAATGCCTTTAGAGAATCATTGTAATCATCTTCTTGCGAATGAAATGATCCGTCATAACTCTTCTCAAATATAAGTTGCCACCATTCTAGCAAGTCCTTCACTCTATATTTCTACGGTTTTTTACATTTCACTCATTAATAGAAATTGTGTATTGTTGTATCTTTGTGTTTATGGTTATATCTATAATATATCTCTGCTATATTATTGGATATCTGATATATTGTTGTACATTTCTTTATTATATCTCTGCTCTCATTTCGTGTCGAAAATAATCTGGATGATGTGAAAAGAGCTTTTTATTAGCATGCTCTCCAAGGTCATCTTCAACAATAACAACAACTACTACTACCCTAATCCACCTTATAAAAAATACAATATGTTTTTCACTAGCTCACTTGGTTAAAAATTTCTTTATTAAGTAAGAGGTATCAAGTTCAAGTCTCTTTTTTGTTGTTTTTTTAAGTGTATTTCATTTAAATTATAAAAGTGAATCACTATAAGTAGTTTTAATATTCTATTTTAAGTTATTTATTTTGCATGCAACTTTCATTTATAAAGTAACTTCATTGTAAAAGTGATATTGGTTTATTCTATAAAAGTGGGTCACTTCATAAGCAACTTATTTGTAAAAGTGATGTTATTAGGAGGGGTATCACCACGTGGACCAACATGGCTCTTTGGTTCTCATTTATCTCTTTTTTTCAAAAGGGAATAACTTTCACATCTGAAGTCCATTTTCAGTGTCATTTTTTTTTAAACAACCTATTTTTTCGAGAGGTTTCTATTCAGACCATTAGTTTCAGTGTTTAAATCCATATTCTTTAAATATTTAATATGGATTCACACAGTGATATTTTTCTTACCAACACCAACTACTTCCAATGGAAATCCCATATGGAGGATTTATTAAGAAGTAAAGGATTGTATCAGATTACCTTCGGAAAAGAACGAGAACCCAATGATGATGAAAAGTATGCCACATGGAATAATAGGAATGATGAATACCATGGACTAATCGGAATGTCTATCTCTCTTGATTTAAGGTTTCACCTTAAAGAAATTAATGGCCCCAATAAAGCTTTGGAAAAGCTTGAAGTTGTGTTTCGTAAACACAATATTATTCGAGCTCACCAGTTGGAAAATCAGTTAATGAATTAAAGTCCAAATGATTTTTCTTGCATTGAATATTACTTATCTAAGTTTATAACACTTAGACTTTTGTGTATAGAGGGCCAACTAGATCTGAAGGAAGATCGATGCATATAGTTATTCTTTCTATGCTTGGTAGTGCATATTTTGTTTTTGTATCTAACTTTTATGCCACTAGAGAATCTCTAGGGAGTAATTATAAATCTCTAGGGAGTAATTATAAAGCTCTAGGGAGTGCTTATAAAGAATCGTCTCTTCATTCCTTTTGTTATTCTCTCATTGAGAGTAAGATAAGCATTTGCAGCTTGGATTAATCAACATTGAAGGTACATCCAACAAAGCCTTAGTGGACCAGTAGAAAGACAAATCCAAGAATCCCAAGAAGCAACATCCTCACCACAATAAAAATAAAAATAAGGATCCCAAACCCTCTCTACCAACCTCTGCTTCTAATGGTGACAAAGGAGCAAAATCTAAAAGTAAGAACACT